>VWZE01011815.1:206043-220968 GCA_013396675.1 Eubucco bourcierii
ACAGTGGTTTGGCAACTTCATCTGCCAGTTCCCTCAGGACCCGTGGGTGGATCTCATCAGGCCCCATGGACTTGTGCACATTCAGGTTTCTTAGGAGCTCATAAACATCATCTTCTACTATAGTAGGCAGATTTGCCTGCTCCCAGACCTCACTTTTACCCTCTGCAACTTGGACATTGTGGTTGGAGCCCTTGCTGTTAAAGACTGAGGCAAAGAAGTCATTGAGCACCTCAGCCTTGTCCATGTCCTTTGTCAGCAGCTCTCCATTTTCCTTCTGTAAGGGTCCCACATTGTCCCTAGTTCTCCTCTTCTCACTAATATACCTGTAGAAGTTCTTCTTGTTCCCTTTAATGTCCCTGGCCAATTTCAATTCGAGCTGTGCCTTAGCTTTCCTTACCACAGCTCTGGCTGCACGAACAGTAAATGAACAGTAATGAACGTGGTGTAATAAATTGCAGCATGTTGAGAATCAGTGAACAGCAAGAAGGTGAGAACTTCAGTCACACGAGTAAGGCATACTTGAGCTAGTTAAGAAAGTTGTCCATCTTTCAGCACAATCTACATGTATGAGCTAAAGGAGAAAAAGTTTAAATGGCTTAAATATGATGAAGGATACTTGTGGACTGCATTATTTTCTACAAAAGCTTGAAGCATTGGTAAAATGCATCTCGTGGATTTATGTACTTCTCATAAGATACAAAGAAAATTACAGAGATTAAACTGTTGCCTAAGTGAGCAGGCAGCATGAGTCAGGGGGCTTGGGAAAAATGAGTCACAGTGTGAGGGACCAGAGCCAGGTTTGTAGCTCAGAAAGAGAGATCAGAAAGAATTTTATGGATGTAGATAAGAGCCTGACAGAATGGATTGCAGTAGAGAAAAAGAACTAACTAGCTCTAAAACAGGGAATGATACACTAAATTTAGAGAAAGCTGTAACTAAAAAGCAGGTCAGGCAAACTTTTTGCGCACAAGTGGTGGTTGAAATAAGAGCAGCCTGCCAAAATCAGCAGTGGAAGGACATAATTGTGTAAATCACTTCAAGAGGGAGTGTGGGTACATTTTTGGAAAATGAGGGAATCACTGGGTATAGCTCTTAGTGAGGCTGTGGAATTAAAACTATGAAGTGCAAGTCGATTTCTATTCTGAAGGACTACAGGAGCAAGTTCTGATGCCCTCCATGGTTTTCACATTATTTGTGTAGCACCCTGGTATCTCTAGACAGTGGCCGAGGGAAATCAGAGCATTATCTTAACCTGCAAATAGTTATCAATATGAAAGTCTGCTAAAATGAGCCTTCTCCAATAGCCCTGGAGACTGCTGCAAAAGGCATCTTAGAATGAGTCACTGGGGTCTGATGGCTGAATTTACTATGGTATGGTTGAGGATTTCTGTAATCATTCCTGAAAGAGCAGCACAGCTTACATGCAATTTAATTGAGACACCAGTGTCCTTAAATGTAACATTCCTCCCCCTGCATCTCTAAGGACTGACTCTTTGCATCAGTTCAAGGGTTCCACACAGCAGTAATCAATGCAACTTGATAGAAGACCGTACCACATAACCTGTTTTGGGAATGGTAAAGCTGGACCAAGCACAAATCTACAGGAAAAACAGAATATGACATTCCTATAACTAAGGATTCTGTTATGATGCCTAATGGATCTGAATTCAGACTGCTCAGAGAACCTTGGAGGGGTTGCAGTCCCCCATGTACTCAACTTTGAAACTGTCACATTCTTTCAGTGTAAGATTCTGCACCTATAAACAACATATGGAAATTAAAGTACTCCAAACATGTGTTACAAATGTTGGGGGGTTTTTTTGGGTTTTTTTGGTAACTATTTAAATTTACAACTCCCATAATAAGTTTGCTTTTGAGTGACTTATTGAAAGACTACATTATTCATTGAGTTCAATCGTTAACAATAATCAAGACACTGAAGATAACCTGACTCATTTTCAAGTAAGATCAGTTTGTAAAGAGACTGTTAGAGACACCCACGATATTTCCAAGGAAATCTTCCAAGCACACAGGCTGTAACTGTACAGGGGATAACTGTCTGGAAATGAAAATCTGAGCAACATCTCATATCAGTCTCAGAGATGCAGTGAGTATGAGAATTAATCTATATGTTTCACAGGTTGCATAATCAAATACCATTCAGGTTGTTGAAAAATTGAACACAAACTTAAAGCTCTTATTTATCTGTCTTTTATTTGCCTGTTAAAATAGTATCTGAGATTAGGGGGGAAAAGAATGTTAAAAGAAAGGAGCATTTTCATTACCTATTACCACTGTAATTTACATTGCCTACTTGGGTGAACATTTGTGTAACATCTAGAAATTAATTTAAACAAAGCTGATGAGGAATGAGCTGATGGAATTTTCAGGTACAGCTTACAAGATACTTGCTTAAGGTGGAATCTTCATCTATGGTATCAGTTGCTGAAACACTTAACGGAAACAAACTTTATCATGACGACACTAAGTTTGGAAGAGAGAATGCAGAGGAAAGATACTCAAGAATGAGCTTGTAAAAGTCCATTTTTTTTCTTTCTAGATCTGTTTCTTATACTGCACTCATCACTGTGGTATCTTGAGTGCTTTCCAGTAGTGCATTAAGCAACATGACAAACATCTGTCACATGTTTGTTCTCACCCTCTCCCCAGAGAAACAAGTGTGTGCAGCAGAGTGTCTTGTTTTAATTTTTTTTAATTATAAATACACATGCATGGAACACATATTATTAAACATTTGTGCTAGAGAGGAAAGGTCAGACAAATTTATCTCACTCTTCAGATTCCAGCTGGTGAGCTCTGTGATGTTCCTATAAAAATTTCCATCACACCTTTGCCCCAGATGTCTTCACCACATCAGTCAGGTTATGGATAGTTGCAGCAAGCAGAAATCAGAGGTATGGATTCCCAATACTGTTTGCACAGGGAACAGTCCAGGGATTTTACCAAGGAATATCAAGGAGAATGAGATGGTAAAATTTAAGGAAAAACAGGTGCTTTGTGTGACCACCATCTCATCGCTGTATTATTGCATTTGATACTGACTAAAAGCAGGAATTCATGAGGCTTTCAGATCACCATCACAGAATCAGAGAGCACTGTGCAGGTTATCATAAACAGGCTAGGAATTTAATAGATTTAGAAAAGTCTTGATTTAAACTGGGAAAAAAAGTCCTTAGAATAATGAAATGAATACCTGGGTGTTAATGAGGGGACATAACAGGAAAAACAATCTGAAAGCTTCAGACCATAGTTCAACCAGACCTTAAAGAATTGCAGATAAACAGTCTGCTTATTCAAAAAAACATGAAAAGTGAGAGTCCCAGATCAATTTTGGTACCACCAATGTAAGATTATGTTATTTCATAGAGAGAATTGTGTGTATATATTGATAACTGTACCTCTGCTATCCCAGAGAAAAAGAGCTGATCAGCCTCAGCCCAAGACCTCCAACATTGATGTTGCTTCCTTCCTATGATTTCCACTCCTCTATTGCTTCAATAACTCTCAATAGAGTTAGAAAACACACTGTTTCTCTAACAGGAGATGATTTAGGTCACACAAATGCCAAGAAGCTAAAGACTTGTCTTTGAGCCTCACTCAAAGGCATAGATGCAGAGTTCTGTTCAGTAATATAACATTGCAAATCCCACTAGTGCTTTTTTCTGTACTCTACAAGGGCTGGGCTGCTTCTGGTATCACACCAATACAATTCACATTTGGCACCGCCTTCAGCACTCAAATCTTCCACTAGCTTCCTCATCCTTCTATCAGTCACTGCAGTAGATATGTCTGTCGTTGTTGCAATAGTAGAGATTTCAAAACTGAACGTTCCAGCCCTAAAACCTTTCTAGCTGCCTGTTGTTCTCTCACAATACTGTCTTTGAAGCACTTAAACATGATCTTTAGGCCATCAGCCTTCCTCTAACATTACTAACTACTGTGCACAGACGTCCACTTTCATTTCCTACCTTCAGCAGTTCAGTAAATTCCACCAAAAAAAGAGGACTAAGTTCCAAAGAACTCACATCAATACTTCCTTCCACATAACTGTTTCTCTAGCTTTCCTGGGAGCTCACATCTCAACAAAAGACAGTCAAAACTGCAAAAAGTACCGGGATGTTGCAGAATAACAACACTGACAAAGATCTTCTGAAGTCCACCAAGAGTATACACAACACACATTTTCAAGACATGTAGAAATGAGACAGGACATACAGTCACAGCTAATATGCAACCCAGTTCAGGATCCTAACACTGAGAAGCTTAGAAGAGCTCTAAAGGATTCCTTAAAACAGGTTTTAAGAAAAGTTTGTTCTTACACAGATTTTTTGGGCTGTAACATTGAATCCTCTCCAAGAGGTTCTCAATAAGGAGGCAGCTAGGTGTCAAACATTACTTTTCAATAACTGTTTTTTTCAAGCTGAATTTACCATTGGGAAAAATCAAAGACTCTGAGTGCATAAGTCAATATTATTTGCTTCATTTTTGCTGGAGTGGCTTGTGATTCCATAGAAACTAAACTGAATGGAAATCAAGCAATGGATTCAAATGGCAACATAAGGACTTAATGCATTTTAACTAATCCATGCCAAAAAAAAGGAACTCTCATTAAGTTTATTTAGATATAAAGCCCCTAAAGATCAAATAAACTTTGTTCCGGCACCTTCTGCAACCAAAAAACAAAAACAAACAAACAAACAACAACAACAACAAACCCCAACTATGTGAGTATTATAGCCATTTTATTTTCAAGGACACGCAAAGCCCAGTGAAGTCGCTGCAAAGATTTGTATTAAACTTCACCGAGCTTTGGCTCAGGTGTTTAATGATGTGTCAGGTTGGTATAAGGCAGCCAGCTGTAGTCCCTGAAAGTCTTTACACCTGAGAATGTGCTTTTCAGCTCTCAGTACAAAGTAACGCAGTCAGCAAGTCCTGCATTAACTTTAGGAGTGAGACTATGCAGAAATGCAAACAGCAGGGTAACACAAAAATGGACTTTATTTTCCCTGTCAGATAAAGAGAAGATATATGTGAAATATTTGAACATTTGGGGAAAGGGGAGGCACTGAGAATTAATTCAAATGGTTGATGGTCTATTATTTATTGAATCTTGTGTTCAAAGTTGTTTTCATTTGCTGTGAGAAAGAATCCATCGTTTTTTCCAAAGCACCACCCAGAATCTGCCACTGGTGATGTTCTAACGTCCCCAGTGCCTATACAAATAGCAAGGTCAGCTGAGATTTGTAAACTAGAGATCATAAGTTTTAAGGAATTTGTTTATTCAGCCTAGCATCTCCAAATTGTGTACAATGCCAAAATTAAAAAGTCCTTTCACTGTACTGTGTCAGGTTACAATAAAAAGCTCTCCAACAATTTTGATGTTCAGATGAGAAAGCAAATTGTAATTTCATTTCAAGCAACCTATTTGTCAGCACATGCAGCTTAATTATCATTAAGTACCTGCAGCAGTTATAATGAATAAGCAAAATCAAAAATGTTGGGTTTATACTTGTATAAACCTGTATTTAGTGTCAACTAAAAGCTGCTTGAATTACACTGAAAAGTATCTGTCTAGTGTTTGCATTTTTAGCTATATTGCTCAAATACAAAACATAAGTAAACTGTTTACAGAGCCTTTCCTTGATTGACTGAATTAAGGGAATTTTTATGGCAATGACAAGAGACGGATCTTTTCCTGATGAGAAGGCCACCACACATCAAGTTCCAAGTCCTTGTCCAGAGTATGGAGCACAGGAACCATGCAATAAAAATCACTATTTTTAGTATCAGCAAAACAACATATTTCTAACTCATCTCACTCTTGACAAAGGGATGAACTATGCTGAAATTTCCCAGAGTAATTCAGCATGCAACAACAAACCAGCTTGGAAAAAAACAAAAGCAAAGCAAACAGAAAAAAAAAAAACCAACAACATAACAACAAAACAGTTAAGTGACTAAATATGATAAAGTTGCAAGGCATTTACAGAAAGTTTTATAGCAACAGGTACAAAATATTAATGGTATTTGATAAATAAAAGTGAATGCTTAAAATAACCATATCTGAAAATATTTCCAAATGCAAAGTATCAGAATGAAAAGCAACCAGAAATAAGCTAACATTTGCCATTATCCTGCATATGGAATAAGCATTGAGATTACATCTTTGGAGTACATTTGAACTTTGCTGCCTTCCCCTGTAGGTAGCTTGAAGATGCATAAAATATTTCCACAGGCTAAATATTTGAAGTAAACTTTATGACTAATATTGTATTTGCCTTTCTTATAAAGATATAGATGAATGTGCAACTGGAACCCATAATTGTAGAGCTGACCAAGTATGTGTCAATTTAAGAGGGTCCTTCAGCTGCCAGTGTCCTCCAGGCTATCAGAAGCGAGGGGACCAATGCATTGGTAAGTGTTGCTCTAGACTAATTTTTTTTTCCATTCAGTTACAAACTTTATATTGATTATAAAATGTATAGGTATGTATACTGTAAAATACCTGTAAGTTTGTGCTATGATAATCACTTTATCACAACAGTTAATCACTGAAACATATTTAAATATAAACACTTGTGATTGAGCTTCAGATTAATTTTCCTAATAGTTACCATTGTGTTTATTGTTTGTATGGGGTGTTGCCTAAAGTCCCAGATACAGTCATAACTCTCCTATAGTGGCAACCAAAGCATGTCTTTCCACTGACCTCAGAGAGCCTTAACTCCAGATCTGCAGGACAAAGTGCTACTTTCACACAGACCTAAATCCCTACTCTGCAGAGCCACATGGCACAGCCTGTTTCAGTTTTACAAGTATAGAGATGGAAATTCTGAATGCAGGTATATGGTATTTGCAACATGTAAACCGCTACGCTTTATTCTGTGTGCCAAAATAAACCATCAGCACCCTTGGGACCCATGCAGCATTAAATTAAATCCAGGCGCAGTGTAAACACTGTATCACTACTATTCCATCCTCTTTTGGGGACTTTAAGCAAAAATGCCATTAGTATTTTTCTGCAGTCCTCCTTCAGCCTTTATGTAATACGTCTTTAATTGTTATTTCAATGGATTAATTGCTTTTATAGGCACCCCAGCCTTAAGACTTAGCTTTGTCAGAGACAATAAAAGCAACTACGAAGTAAGACAAATTTATACATCATGAGGTGATTTAAGAGGTGCTCTTGAATAAGACACAACACTGTGTTTATGCAGCCTAGGAGAAAAGCATTTGTTGGGTTTTTTGTCCTCAGCAGAACAACAATAGCACTTCAGGCTTTCCTCTTTTCTTTTGTGTTAGAGGTCCCATATTTTAAAGTGTTTTTTAAAAAATATTTCTAATATCTTTCAGAAAGCCTTGCAAAGGCTATAGGTAGTCACTGCCTAACAAGAGCAGCAGGAAGGAAACTGGGAAAAATCTCAGAACACATCGAGATTAACTGATATTTCTGGGCATGGCTCTCTTTAGAGCTCTGAGCCAAAGGCTGAAGAAATCAACAAAAATGTTCTTATCTCTTTCCTAAGAGATGTGGATCAGGCCCTGAACTGTCAAACTGGTATAAACACAGATCTGATTTCTTTCCATTCTCTGTGTAAGAGTAGGATGAGTAGTTTGGAATATAGGCAGAGGAATACTTTTGACAAGTCATTGATTTTTTTATTATTTTTTTTTAATATCTGGGGTTTACTGAGTTTTTTTAGAACAGGTGAATTATATTATTTGCTAGGCAATAGCACTTTTAATGTCAAGACCTATGGTACTACCTGAAAGTATCATGGGGGACACAGTACAGCACTCAAAAGCAGCAGAATAATGCACCCTTCTATCTCTATGTGAATACATTTCATGTATTTAAATTTATACACAAAGTTGTCTGGAAAGTGGAATTCTCCTTCTCCTATTTAGGTCAAAACCAAGAATAACACCTGTTTTACATATTACACACTGACTTAAATTGTAAGTATGTCCCTACACATAGTACTGTCAGCATTTCAGAATAAAGCCTGTCTTCAGGGATTTTATAACAGCTCAGACAGAAAATGTTCCTGGGGCCAGATCTTGATAGAGGTTCTCCATATGGGAGGAAATATTTCTCAAATTTGAAAGACATTTTTCCGTACTCTTTTGGCTTTACTGTTGTGGGAGGAAAGGACTCAATTCAACAATTAATTGATTTTATTCTAAATTCACTAATAATTTTTTTTTAAATTGCTTGTTCATATACTGGAAAATTAGCCTTTTCTGAAACACGGGAACACAGATAAAACTAATTATTTTCCAGCATTACTTTGAGCAGAAAATTTGGCCCTATGGATCTCTATGGAGCTGATGTGCCTAATCCCACACAGAAAACTTCCACTGAATTAGAGTCAGATCTGGGAAGCATTCATATGCTTAAATGCAATGCCTAAGCAGTAAAGTATTGCTCATACGTCTGTATTGTATAATCAGATCTTTAAACAGCAGTTTGTAAGAGCTCAGTTCTGTAAAAGTCAAGGATGGAAGAGCTCTCCTGTGCTTCCTAATATATTCCATTTCTACTTCCAAATTTCTCCCTGCAACAAAAGTTACAAGTGCTACTGTACTGATAGCCAGGAATTTTCCATCATAAGCCTTTTCATTCAGAACCATCCAAAACACTCCACTGCTAAGTTTAGCCACAGTGACAGCAAATCTGACAAAGAAAGGGTTAACTTCTACAGGGTATTTTTGCTGGTGGTTTTGGGTTTTTTTGTTTCTGCTTTTTTTTTTTCTTGATATTAGAACAAACACTTGCCTTATTTAAAAAAAAAAAAAAAAAGTCTTGGCCTCTTTTTAAACACATCTATGGTGGAAACAGCTGGGGGTAGGAAACTCAAGATCTGGCATGGATATGGGAAGTGCCTTTCTTTGTTCCAGTGAAAACTGGTCTTATTTGTCTGAGCACTGAGCCTTTGAAACCTTGCATTGTGTACATGTACAGAACATGGCATGGATTTCTTCATCAAGCTCAAGCAGGCTAGCACCAAAGATGGCTGTTGAACATACATGCATGATCACCATGGCATAATAAAAACCCCTCTGATTTTCAGACATAAACAGAGGCAACATCTCCTCCAGAAAGCAAGGTAAACCTTTTTAAAATGGGCTGTTGAACATTTTGTATGGTTTGCAGGTGAGAACCCTGCTTCAGTGCACATAAGGAATGCCGAAACTTGGAAAGGCAGCCTGCTCCACCTCAAACCCAGAGCTAATCTGCAAGGAGAGTCTGTGGAAAGTTAATACTGCCTGAGATAGAAGCAGCTTCAGCCAGTCTGATTGCCTGCCTTGGCACCAGAGACCACAGCCAGAAGGTGTATGGAAAGGGACACAGGAGAGTCACAAAGGGAAACAGGAGCAATGGGAGCCCCTTGTGGAGCGAGACAGTTTCTGAGGGATCCCTACAGAAGCAAAACTGTCCGCTTTCCAGGCCCACTAATTTTCTATCCTCATCATTCCCCTGTACTCACACAGAAAATGTGGACTCTTCCTGATGGAGCTGCAAGGATTTAGTATATGCCAAGAGTGCTGTGTGCAAATTGTTGGAAAAACAAGAGTTACAAGCCTCTGTCTGATCATGAGAAATTTGAGTTGAAAAGCAGAACAAAATATTCTGGAATTTACCTATGCATAGCTAGCAAGACTAAGTGATACTGTGGAACTGAGTAAAGTTGGAATGTGTCTTGATCTCAATGGCCGGAAGACAGCACAAACCAGATTTTTGGAAAAGTTAAAATAGTATTCCTGTCAATATCTATAGAAGCATCACCTTCCTCACACAAGCTTTTTCCTGCTTTTAATCAAGTGCAATTAACTTCATAATTTCTGTGGACACAAGGCAGCAGCAGTGATCTGCCATGATTTCATTTGAACTAATTTCTCTTTGTTGATAACCCAGACATCGATGAATGCACCCTGCGTCCATATTGCCACCATCGATGCATGAACACTCCTGGTTCCTATTACTGCCAGTGCAATGCCGGTTTCCAGCTAGCATCCAACAACCACACTTGTGTAGGTAAGAGCTTCTCTGCACAACACATGCAAAGACTTCTCACACATGAGCTCACTCACTATAGACACAAATATTTAACCACATTTGAAATTTAAGTATCTTCATCCCAACTTAAATGGAAAAAATACCAACCCATAAGGTATACCAGTTTCTGTACTAAAGACTCTCCTACAAGTGATCTGAGAAATACACAAGAGTTAGAAAGAAAACTGGAATCTTTTTGAAAACTTGTTATTTTGTTGGTGCAGCAGGTTTCTGGAGACCCTCTAGTTTGGCAGCTGGAAGGTTATAGTCATCATTTAATTATAGAGTCAATTACATTTAAGTTCTGGTGGATCAGTTTGCATTATCATTGGCTTTCATGATATTATTTCCAGTTCATGAAACACAAAGGCTAGAAATCTGAATCCAGGGAAGCAGTACTATACCTCTGCAATTAAGTGTAGTTATCCTTAGCCCAAGATAAACATAGTGAGGGAAGCAAGCAGCTATAAATGTCACATTTGAGTATCTAGAAAATCGTGTTAGAAATGAAAACAAAGGTCACTAAGGAAGAGTGACTCTTCAGACAAAAACCTCCCTTCAGAAGTAAGTTGTTACCCTTTCTACAGCCTAAATGCAAGATGCATTTCTTTCAGTTACACTCACAAATCTGCAACAGCTTCAAAAGTTTGATGGGTACTTTACCAAAACACCCCTTTTCTGAGTTGCTAGTATCCTAGCCTAATCAGGCACACTCCTAGCCAGAAAGGTAAGGTAAATCTTTAGAAAGAAATTTGTAAATGAATGGCTGATGCAATGAGACTGACTTTCACATCTTCACCAGTCATCTGGCAGGAGTGGTACTTGACAGCTGTACCCATCACACTTACGTTACATATTTTGCATATATTGAAAGGGGGTCAATATCTCTTGGACAGAATACAAACAGAATTGGGGATTTGACTGGTTGTTTATTCTTTCTGGTAGCACTGTCATGATGTACATTCTTTCCACTGTTGCCAGGAATTAATCAAAAGAAGGAAGAAGATACTTTCCAATCACTTTTCCCCTATTATCATTCATTTTCAGGACTAGAAGTTTCATCATATAGAGAATTAATATCCTCCTCAATGTTTTAGATTTTGTAAATGCCTGATCTTAATTGTCAGTTTGTAGTGGTAGTTGTAAATGACTGAGTGTTGCTTACACTTACAAACATTTCAAAAAGTCATAAACTAAGGATTTTTTTTTTTCAAGTGGAGTTCTCTACTAGTTGTATCTGATAAACACAAATGTGAATGGAATACATGCAGGGGAGGAATACAAAGGAAAGCACACTAAAATCTACAGAGTGAATGATGGAGAAGTAGCAATCAATAGACTGTGAAAACAAGTGTTACAGCTTCCAGAGATGATTATAGTTATATAAATTTCCCATTAAAGATTGCTTCTCATACCACAATGTTCTCATGTATGTTCTTAAGAGTGGGGACAGAAATATACCTTCCCCCAATATGGTCTACGAGAATTGCAAAGTTCTACAGGCCTCAAAGGCTCATGTTATAATTGTAATGGAATTTAAAAGAACACATTTTAAGAGTAGTAAATAGCTCAAATAAATCTTAACCACTGCATGCTGAGAGGTCTTATCAGTATGTGTTCTTATATCAATTATTTATAGAGACTTGGCATTTCATATCTGAAAATGATGCTGGAATGTGGAGTTTCATAGCCACACTAAACATTTTTGGAAGAATTCATCACACATTAGAATAACTTTAATTCCTGGAAAAATATTCTTTTTTCTACATGGAATGTAAAGCATAGATCTGACATTATCCTGCAGTGACTGCAAATCTGTATTGATATAGTCAACTGAGCTGCTAAGCAATGGACCCAGGCTAAGAACTAATCCACTTAACCAGCCTAATTACCAGCTACATAAGATAAAGATCTGTCATTTTTTCTTTCAGACATAAATGAATGTGATGCAAATAACCCATGTGCACAACAGTGTTACAATATACTGGGTTCTTTCATCTGTCAGTGCAATCCAGGGTTTGAGTTAACCAGTGACAGAATCAACTGTGAAGGTAAGCACTTTTTTTTTTATCGTGGAAGAGTAAAGGGATATAATTTACATGGAGCCACACTGTGGGTGCAGTTTGTAGCCAAAACTCTTAAGGAATTATACTGCCAATATGGTTGATAATACAACAGCTGTAGCTGCATTCAGGTACCTATATCGAGGTATGGGCATCTCTCTTCAGCAGTAAGTGCAAACAGGACAGACATTGCCCCAGTTGAGATGACAGATGGGAAGAATGGGAAGAATAAGGCTTCTGAATACTTATTTCACAAACTCGCTTGAATTGTGTGTGGTCTAATGCTGATGACCATTAAATGAAGCAGAAAGGAATGCAAACCAAGAACAAGTGCAATTTTTGTTGTTAGGCTTCTCCAAAAATAAAACCTTGGTTGTTTTTTTTTTTTTAATTTTATTTTAAGGAAGCAACAATTGTGCTTTTGAGGTGCTTTCAAAGCTTTGTATACAAACAGCATGTCTCCTGATGATTATAGGACCAACATTTTATTTCCTCTGGCAGAATCTCCACAGGGGTCTTCTAATCTCCTTTTGGACACATGATGATCTCACCCTTAAAGCCCCATATACTTTCTACCAGTCTTTGAGCCAAAGGCTTCTTTTTGGCTTACCACTGCCCTCCTAAACAAGCCAGCAGAGCTATTACAGATGCTCCTTCTCCAAACGTCTTTAACTAATTCTCCTTGCAATTGAACAGAACAGGGAGCAGCAAGTATGCAGCCCCCAAGGACATCCCTGACATGAAAGCAAGAACTGGCCTCAAACCTTGTAGGTAGTAGGAGGGAGTTACACTGTTTTCCAAGACATTCCCTAGTTTTGATAGGTTTCATTTAATTTCTAGTTAATGGCGGCACATACTGTTAAATTCGGTTTCACAGCATTCTCCTCTAGCAAGGGACTGATGGTTTCACAGGGATTTTAAAAAAGCATCACATAAAAGAGGCCTTCCCCTCTCTTCTTCTACTGCTAGGGTGCAAGTACAAAAGCACTATTTTTACTAACTAATCTCATGTCTTTGCCCTTTTTCAAAGCAATCACATTTTGGATACTGAAAGTATAAATTATTTTTTTAAAAAATTTCCCAAACCCATTCTGAAGACTAACTTAGCTTCTGCTCCCTCAAGCTCAAAATTCTCATTTTGGAAGATTACTGATAAAACACAAGTAAAACTAGCCCTTTTCTTTGCAGCTTAAAAGTGCTCAACTTTTTTTTGATAACTTTTTTCATACAGATTTTTCTTGCTGTGTAGAACCAGCACATAGCTATTTCTATTTAGTTCTATAACAAGATAGATGTTAAAACACAATAAACTTTAAACTCTTTTGCTCCCTGTAGACATTGATGAATGCAGAACCTCAAGTTATATATGTCAGTATCAGTGTGTTAACGAACCAGGAAAATTCTCATGTGTCTGCCCTGAAGGATACCAGGTAGTAGGAGGCAGAACATGTCAAGGTAAGTGCTGTTAACTTAGCAGTCTCATTGCTGCTGCCACCATTTCAGGCAAGACTAAGAATGCTTGCTATCTAAATGTGTGTTTCGTGACAGGATTACCATCACATGAGCAAGAAATATGTTGGATAAAGTATTTGATGATTATTGTGTAACTGATAGTAATTCTTATTTGGATCTTTCAGCTCATACTCTAAGTCCTTCAGATTCCTAAGACAACATTTCAGGTTTTGCAGCCCTCAGGTAAAACATGTGTCTTAGATGTCTAGGTATTGAGTCTACGTTTTAGACATAAATACCACTGAAAAAAGAGCAGGCCATGTTTTACAGACACTAAACATGGCTTTTTATATCATGTTTCATTTTATAGAGGTTCCTAAATTCAGCTGCAGTAGACATGAATGATGTGTTTCTGCTCATAATGGAGAAAAAATGCAAGACTTGAGCAGCTTAGATAATTTATGTGTAGAAGATAAATGTCTGGTTAGGTGCCACTGAGTGCTGGTACAGTTTGTGTTTCTTCCTCAGGGATGTTGAATGTCTCTGCATCTTATTAAAGAACATTGCAGAACAACACATTAAGTGCAAGAACCATTATTTCTGTAATCCAGAGCCTAAAGTAACAGTCACCATTTTTAGGAATAAATGCTTGGTAATTACTGGCAGAAGAGGCCAGCTGATGTTGAATATTGTGGGGTGGGTAGTTTGATTACCTAAAAATCTGGTTTTGCCTTCTGAGAAATTACATTTGAATAAACCCTTTCTGTGACTGTAAATTTCAGGTAGGCAGTAGGGGGGTTCTGGCATTGACAGGAGAATAGAGCTATTTTAGTTAAACATTTTAGTCAGACCATGAAATTCAGGCAATTAACAAGAGCCTGCAAAAGGCAGGAACTTCTTCAGGTATATTAGTGAGAAGAGGAGAACTAGGGACAATGTGGGACCCTTACAGAAGGAAAATGGAGAGCTGCCGACAAAGGACATGGACAAGGCTGAGGTGCTCAATGACTTCTTTGCCTCAGTCTTCAACAGCAAGGGCTCCAACCACAATGTCCAAGTTGCAGAGGGTAAAAGTGAGGTCTGGGAGCAGGCAAATCTGCCTACTATAGTAGAAGATCACGTTTATGAGCTCCTAAGAAACCTAAATGTGCACAAGTCCATGGGGCCTGATGAGATCCACCCACGGGTCCTGAGGGAACTGGCAGATGAAGTTGCCAAACCACTGTCCATCATATTTGAAAAGTCATGGCAGACTGGTGAAGTTCCTGCTGACTGGAGGAGGGCAAACATAACACCCATCTTCAAGAAGGGTAAAAAGAATGACCCTGG
>VWZE01011815.1:221710-251216 GCA_013396675.1 Eubucco bourcierii
TTCAGCCTGGAGAAGAGAAGGCTTTGAGGGGACCTGATAGTAGCCTTCCAGTATCTGAAGGGGGCCTACAGGAAGGCTGGGGAAGGATTATTTACAAGGTCCTGCAATGACAGGACAAGGGGCAATGGGTTTAAACTGGCAGAGGGGAGATTTAGACTGGATGTTAGGAGGAAGTTCTTTACAGTGAGGGTGGTGAGGCACTGGAACAGGTTGCCCAGGGAGGTTGTGGATGCTCCCTGCCTGGATGTGTTCAAGGCCAGATTGGATGAGGCCTTGAGTAACCTGTACTAGTGGGAGGTGTCCCTGCCTATGGCAGGGGGTTGGAACTAGATGATCCTTGAGGTCCCTTCCAACCTTACCATTCTATGATTCTATGATTCTATGAAATCACAATCCTTCCTCAAAATCTTTGTCCTCTGCCCTCTGCTATAAAATCATTCTTTGCTAATTAGACTTTATGGTGTTTCTACAGTTGCATTACGTATGCTTAATATGTTATCTTCGGTCAACTAAAAAAAAAAAAATTCTTGAAACTTAATACACAAATTTATTCCATTTCCACAGAGAAATCCTTTATAGCCATGCCCCAGCACAGCAGGTAAAGAACACAGACACCTGTTGCGTTTCAACGGTCAAGCAGCTGGATGGGTTTTGTGGTTGTCGTGAAGACATTGTGTCCAAACTCACTTCCATCTGCTTTGACACAGTCGTTTTCCTTCCTCCTAGATATAAATGAGTGTGAGACTACTAATGAGTGCAGAGAGGATGAAATTTGCTGGAATTACCATGGAGGATTTCGTTGTTACCCAAGAAATCCTTGTCAAGAGCCCTATGTCCTTACATCTGAAAAGTAAGAGCAAAATTAGTCTGTTGGGATTTTAAGACTCATCCCCAACAGGCAACATGATCTACTACAACAGAAAGCAAGTACCATTTATTTTCAGCTATGCTAGTTTGATCAATTTTTGTTTTTCAGCCGCTGTGTCTGCCCTGTATCAAATGCCATTTGCCGAGAGCTGCCTTACTCTGTGGTTTACAAATACATGAGCATCCGTTCAGACAGAACAGTGCCCTCAGATATCTTCCAGATTCAGGCAACCAGTATTTATCCTAATACTATTAACACATTCCGGATCAAGTCTGGAAATGAAAATGGAGAATTTTACCTGAGAGTAAGTATTGGTGGGAGTTGGACCTGACCAGGGCATTAAAACCACTGAAGTGTTATAGTGCCTTTAATGTTACAGAATCTGTCATTTTGACAAATGCATCAAATGTCTCTGTAAGTGTATCACAGCATCCCAAAGTTCATCAATTTTTTGATACTTCCTTATTAAATGTGCTTGGTTTCCAAATTTTAACAAGCCTTTTACTTTTATACCTGAAAACTCAAAACTCAGAATCAAATTCTTTCTTTCAAATTAGTTCAACACAAGTAGTGATCATGTATATTTAGGAATCCTGGGATACACATCTCAGATTCAAATGAGATATCTCTATGCTTTTCGCTCTCTTTACCAATACCAATATGTATTTAGGAGAAGACTATAGAAAGATTCATAGAATGTTAGGGATTGGAAGAGAAGTACAGAGATCAAGTCCAACCTCCCTGCCAAAGCAGGGTCACATAGGGCAGGCCGCACAGGAACTGCATCTAGGTGGGTTTTGAAGATCTCCAGAGAAGGAGGCTCCACAACCCCTCTGGGCCGCCTGTTCTTGTACAAAGACTTTAATTACATTTCTTGTAATTAGTTGTACAGTTACTTTAGTTACATTTCTCTCTTTTTTTTTTTACAAAAATTAAAAAATTAGCTTGGGATGGGAAACTACTTTCTAGAGTGCTAATAACTTCATGCCAATTTACAAAAGTTTTTGGTTGAGACAAACTTGAACCTTATTTTTCCATAGTGCTTATTATTTATATATAAAAATATAAATTACTTATAGCAAAATTTCCTATTGGTACAATGCTTTCAAGTAGACACAAATGAATGAAAGTGTCTGTAACATCTGCTTTTTAAGATTTTAATTTTTTTTAAGAATTATGATTTTCTTGGATGCTTTTAATATTTACACATTCCTGGGAAATCCTTTCTGTATGTGGCTTTACACTCAGTAAAACAGAATCAGCAGTTAAAATATAATCAGAAATATATTAATTGGAATACTTTCATTTTTCTTCAGATCTGAAGATTGGGGGGGTGGGGGTGGGGAGTGGTTGATAGTACATTAAAAAAGTATACCAAGATATGGCATTGCCTATTTACACCTTGTTTCCCCAAGATGGAAACAAGGAACTGCTCATCTGTAGCTGACTTGTTCTGGTATAACCTACAATCCAGTGCTTTTTTCCTGGATTTATTACACATAACCCCCACCCCCCACATCTACCGCAGAAACACAAATTGTTACTTGCTTAAAGAAGAACAAGATCAGTCCAGCTCTAGTTTGGCTTAGACCCCAATCTAGCCTTTGGACTGACTTTCTTTGGACAAACAACTCCAGTCTTCTGTTGCCACCCAACAAGGAATCACAGGTCTTAAATAAGGAAGCATGTGTTTATTCCTGCCAAGAGACTGCAGTATACAAAAGCTTACTTAGAAGTTATTTCTATTGTTTTAGTAAAAGTCTGAGCTGAGTCTTAGATGCAGAAAATGGATTGAATTTATCTGTATGCCTACTCATTTGACATGGTGAGAAAACATTTGTAGTAGCTGAAGAGAGAGGTGGAGTTTACCTTTTAATGACAAAGCTGTTTAACACACCAGCTGTATGCCACGGACAAGGCCTGTCAGTGTTCCCTAGCAGCATGACCCTAGACTGGTAAAAGTGTTTTGGAGCAGTTCAAGATAGGGATGGCAACAGGTACGACAGTTGCAAAAATTCCCAGTGTTTACAAGTGGAACAGAACTTCTGGAGTATGACCCATGAAGCAGAGTTTCCCTCCACACAAGCTACAGGACTGTTAAAGACATTAGACGTCTCCTGGGTTGCTTATTCTCCATATATTTTCAAAGTTGATAGATGGGGATAAAAACAAAGGACATCCTGGGAGAGATTATCACTTTTCAGGTCCTTTAGGGGAGTCAGCCTAACCAGGAACAGATTTCACAGTGCAGTTTATTTCTCCCAGCCATAGTCAGGTAAAGCTTTCCCTGCAGCAAATCCAGGTGTGACATTAGTCATAGCCATTTAAAAATGTTAAAAGAATACTTGCATCGTGTATCTGTGCCAAGACAGAGCATTTTTATAGTGTAGTAACACACAAGCACTCCCTTGATGCAACTAGGGAACCAGTTTAGATTTGACTGAATTAAACTTCTCTTTTGTTTTTTCAGCAAACAAGTGCCGTCAGTGCAATGCTTGTACTCGTCAAGTCACTATCAGGACCAAGAGAACATATTGTGGATCTGGAGATGCTAACAGTGAACAGTTTGAATTATCGTACAAGCTCAGTGTTAAGATTAACAATAATAGTGGGACCTTATGCATTTTAGTGGTTTTCAATAACCTTTCAGTGGCACTTAAAGTAGCCAAAGAATATTATCTTAAAGAAAGCACTTACTATTTTATTTATAGATTTTGCTCTCTTTTTTTTTTTTAAAGATTTGTTTAGTAAATTGATATCTTTAATCTGCACATTTACACCTGTAATTCCAAATTAGTAGATGTGTTCCATAGTATACAGATGGGCATTGTCACTTTCTGTATAAAGACTTAAATTGTTTTTTTATTACCTTTCTTGGACTAGATACATACTACACTTTTGTATGAGAACTGTATGTTCATACTATCCTGTAAAACATCACGTACCCCTCCTAGCCAAATAGGTCATGCAATTAAATGGCGATCTTCTGTGTTGTTTTTATTTTAAATTCTAATGCAGCTACATTGACAATCTCAAAAAGAAAAAAAATATGTAGTATGAATGATACACAATGTAACATTATCTGATAAACTAAAATATATTTCTTCTAACTACATTGTAACAAAAGAACACAGTCAATAAAAATCTATTTCTGTAGACATTTATGTGCTATCAGTTGGTTTCTCAAATCTGGGTGGGAGGGGGTAAAGTTACATTGTGAGAAGTGTTTTTGCATTGGTTTTTTATATGCAGATAGTGTTAACCATAACAGTGAATGATATTCTGCCATCTCCAAGAAAAACAGAACCATAGGAGGAAAATTTCTCTGACAATAAAAGAAACTAAAATGGTAAAGAACCACCCAGGGCACATGTGTCCGTGTTTTCCCTGAGAGCACTGTTGGTAGTTACTGGTTAGTGGGATACAGGATTATCAGAGAGAAGTTAACATGCTGTTTATCCAGATACATTATGTTACATACATGCATATAAGTGCATTTGCTCATTAAGTTATATAATTTTCATGCACTCAGTCTTATTTCTGTTCTTACAACTCAGATTTATCATGTACAGTATTCATAAAATTTATTTCTAATTCAAGAACTAAACCCATGTTTTGTAACGTGTGAAATCTTATTTCTTGTTTAAAATGCAGTAGTTAAGCCTGTGATGTACAAAATTTTAAATAAAGATCTCTTATCATATTTGATTTAGTCTTACGAGATAGTTTATTAGCCACACTAAAGGATTGAATTATCAGTTACTGTGAGAGTCAGCAAAGCCCCATTGAGTTACGCAGCATCAGAATGACCTAGAGCTCAGCACATACACTATTAGTTCATGAAAGATTAAAACCACAATTTCTTTGTGGAAGGATAGACTTACTATCTACTGAGTTTTAGGTTTATTGACATTAAGGAAAATAGGAGAGCTGCACCAACATATATGCACTGCTAGTTAATTGCCGAATTAAAGACAACTTTTTCTACTTAAAACTCATTTTCTACAGAAAATGTGTGAATAGTGTATACATTATACACCAAAACAAAACAAAACCAAAAACCTTTTGTGGTGCAAACCCACAAATTCATATTTATTATGTCAGTCATCCTCAGTGGCCACTTTCAGAGGATGTGCCCAAAGAAGCAGCGTGGCTAGAGAACTTGGCATCCTGAAGTCCTGCATGGCAAGACAGCAAAAATTCGCTCCAGAATATAACTTAGAAGAGGCCACAACTGCTGTGGTTTAGGGTGACATATCCCCCGCACTCTGACAAACTGCAGAGCAGGACCCTATTATCCAATGATCATTCCTTCAGGCAGTCATTTGTGCCTTTAAACAAATACTTCATCTGCCAAAAGGGTCAGAGCACATGTTTGTAGCATAAGCCAAAAAAACGGCACTGGTGCTGGGTTGTGGGGTTTTTTTGCCTGGGATCCTGGAGCTGTGGGGTAAGACCCCAAGTAACCTTCACCCCTCTTTGCAGAGAGTAGCTCACCTATACAAACACAGTTGTTTTGCAGAACAATTTAATTAGTGTTTTCCATGGTAAAAACTCTGGTATAAAAAGTTTGACTTGTAGGAAGCTCCTTTCTCTCCTCAAAGGGCTTCCTCCCTGTTCATCACCACTACAAATCTGCTTGGTTTGAAAAGCAGCTCCTCATCCCACACATGTACTGAACAAAATGCCTCCAAACTTCTCCTTCCTGCAGTTCTTGTGGCAAGCAGCACATCCTCACCTCCATACTTGGTTTGTCAACTAACATTTTCTCTCTGAGTAGTCTGTCCTCACAAACTTGATGTGATGGTTCTCAAGTATGCCACTCTACCCCTGGCATCAGCACTGTTCTTTTACACTGACTTTTAACTTCTCAAATTGTTTAATCCAGCATTGCCCATTGCATAGAAAAATCAATTTTGTGATTCTTTCTAGGCTTAACATGGGCAGTTTTCCCTTGATAGGTGCCCAGAGGAAGCTAAGACTCCTTCAGCTGTAGGACTTGAAGGGCATCAGGCTGGTCCCTGCAGTGAATTACACAGCCACAAATAATCCCGACATCCCCAAGCTGCCAGGCTTTGCCCCAAGGATTTACTCTGCCTTCATGCTCAGCCAATATTTACACGAGTTTTATCGCCGACTCTTTTACGTCTTCCTTTTAAATCTCTGCTTATCTGACAGTGACCCAAAATTTATGATTATATATAAAGAAAAATAATGTTTATGTACTTATCAAATAGCATGAACAGCAGAGGCAGCTGTAGCATGTACACATACCCAAATCATATTCAGCCTACTCATTCCTTCTCATTGCATCATGCTCATAGGCTTGGACCAACCTATTTTATTTCCTCACAAACCATTTGTTTGCAATATTCAGGTCTATATAAGACCACTTGTAGCCCAAACTATGCAAGTCAGAGGTTATCATACAGCTCAGAAGCCCAGATCCAGCCACTTGACATTATATTGCTATGGGTTGGTTGAGACCTAAACACAGTCACTGGGTGTGGGCACCACTCTCCACACGCTGCATTAATCATGGGGCTTTTATGGAAGCCGGGAACTGAAGTAACAGGAGCCCCTCCAAAAAAAAACACAAGCAGGTGAGCTAAGCATGTCAGTGACTACAGGACAGCTGTGCAAAAATTGGCAGGGGGTGGCTGGTATTGTTTTGGATAGGGGTGTGGTACATGATCGAGTGTGAGAGTGTCTGAAAGGAGTTGATAATTAAAATAGGAAAGTGGTTCAGAGCCTGAACAAGGAGAACTTTTGTACATTACACTATGCCAGAAAACCAGTGTGTTTTTCAGAGGGAAACTCACAGGTTTATCCAATCCTTCAGGAAAACAGGACTTGGTATGTTCCTTGCAAAGTATACGGAGCTGCAGCAAATATGCAAAAAGAGTTTCAATAGTGACTCAGGTTAAAAGGGATGTTAAAATCCCAAGAAATTACAGGAGAACAAAGCGCATGCTCAGCCTTCACTACATCCTAGTGGCATGACCATTATTAATAACACACTCCAGGAAAGATTCTCATATAAGTCTCTGTCACTCTTGGAGAAGAATCTAAATCAGGATCACATGCAAAGTTTAGTATCTTCTTTAAAAATAGAAAACAGGGAGAGAAAAAAAGTTTAAAAAAACAAAAAAACAAAAACCAGAACTTAAGGAAATAGAAATTTAAGTTCATTCACTTCCCTGAGACCACCTGAATATAGTGCAGTGGGATTATTTTGTTTGGAAGGCTCACAAATGCAAGTTTATTGTTGAATCCCATTTCCATGACTACAAAGAGTTGCTTATGTTTTGAATGATCATCCATGTTTCTAACTTTATAACTCCCCTATTAAAATATAGAACAGCTGCTGCCCCAGTCAGCTGTTCAGCATATGGAGCCCACCAGGGACAAAGCCCACTGTTAACACAGAGAATTATTTTTAACGCCCTCACATTTCTAAACCTCACCATCATCTCAGCAAAATGGCACGTTTCCACACTTCCCAGCTGGGGGAACACCTGCATAAGGCAAAACTGAACTGTGCTGCATCTGCTACAAAACCCAATTTTATTTCATCTGGCCAGCAGAAAGAGTTATCAGCCCCAGTGAACAGCAAGAGGGCAAAAAGTTAACTGTGTTTTATATCTGAGAAAAAGCAGATGTCTAGTTAAAATGTTTATATTGCAAACATTTCTGTATATATTAGAAGGAAAGAGACCTGTTTAATAAAATAGAGTTTGCTTACAGTTGCCAAACCAAATTTGAAGGACAGTACAACAGCTTTTGTCACTTTTGCACTGGAAAAAAATACAGCTGAGTATTATATTGATATAGGTTATGTACCTTGAACATATAATTTTGTTTTTAAGTAAGTGATCCCAAAGTTAATTTGTTTTAAAGCCTTTCAGTTATTGTATATATCTGCTCAGCAGAAAAAGCTGCAAAAGTTGTGCCACAACAACATAACAAAGTAGTATCAAAGGTTTCCCTTGATTTTTTTTTTCTGGTAGCTCAGAGAACACCTTGACAATGTATTAGGGGCTGTGTAGCCATGATACACAGCAATGCTTTCAGCAGAGCAGCACACTGGACTTAGGTGAGCTCCAGGTTTTGTTCGTAAACATGGTCACATTGTTGGTTATATGCTGTTTCTGCTCTAGATTGAGAAATTTTGGGTTTTTACCAAAAATTTTTTTTTTTGGTGCAGCTCTCAGTTAGGCAGCCCCACAACTCCTGCCCTGCAGACACACATTCTGGAGCACTTTATTGCATTGCTATAATTAAACTTTCTTTTAATTTTTTCCCCCTTCTGCTCCCTCCAGAAGACACCCCATAAACCCATAAAGCCTCTGCAGTTCTGACCTACAAAATCTCCCTATGTGAAGACATGCACCATCCCCATCCATATACCCAAACAAGCATACAGAAAGGCTTTCAAAATTAGCAGCCTGCCAGCTGCATTTTAAAAAGTAATATACTTATGCTGTTAAACTCTGAAATCAAACCATGAAAGTTACACAGGCACCTCAAAGTCTAAATCCTGCTGATGCCACTCCAGAAACATCTGAACCTCTGATCTCTTGAGGGTCACGTCTTCTTGCAATTTGAGTGTTTCTGGAGTGTCTATGTGCAATATATAGGAATGTTTCCCATACAGAACATATACAAACACCCAAGTGGGAAGTCAAAAAAGCTAAATTCTTGCAGGCGGCATGGAAACTAGGAAAACAAACAAATTTTGGAAGCTCAGAGTAAGGGCTGCAGAGGAGAAGCCAACATACCAAAACAGCAGGGTAAAAGGCATTATTAAAATCAATAAGTCATCCTCTGAGAAGCTGAAGTTGTATATGGATGAGGAAAATAGAAATGTTCCTGAGATCTGGAAGGTCACACTAAAAAGCAAACAACGCAGGCCAAAGGAACAGCTTGCAAACACTGGGATTAGTAAACCCAGCCTCTTCGAAGCACAGCAGAAGCAACCTCCCAGGAGGCTAATGGGGCCATGAAGTGACCCACACATTAGGGGAATAAACACAAATAAAGATAATAACATGGTAGAAAATTAAAGCATAGATTTCCATCATGTTTCTGGAAGAGGAATTTGGCAAAAGAAAACTATGGTAGAATTGCTCTTACAGAAGTTGTGTCAAAGGACCTACCTTGAAGAAATGGATAGAAGAGGAACAGCAATTTTTTCTTATGATATCCAGCTATTCGGAAAAAGACGAGTATGCTCTGGAAAACAAGGCCTTTACAGTGCTCCAAATTTTATGCATAGCATGTCAAATAAAGCCAAAATGAATAAATGTAAAGTGATGCACATTGGGGAAACTTATCCCGGCTTTATTTGAACAATGAAGGCCTTTGAACTTGAGCACTACCTCTTAGGAAGATGGTGTCATGTTTATGACAGACCATTCAAAGGAAAGGAAATCACAGTTCCAGAAAGCAAATCTGGCATCACGAATAACTGGAGATGGAGCAGGGAACAAAACCGAGCATCTACACAATTTGTGTAAAACCACTGAATCTTGAACATGTCATGCAGTTTGGGGCCTACACCCCTGATCCCCTCTTACAACAGGATGTTGAGAATGTTAAAGTTCCAATCAGATTGAAAAATAACTGTACAAAGTCACAGAAAAGCCTCCAAAGACCCATTAAATATGTGGATGTCCTGAACAAGGACTTTTCCCTGGAACGTGTGGGCACAGGTGAAGCATTTGCAGTTTGCTATTAGCAGCTCTGAAGCTGGAAGCCCTACCCATCAGCACAGTGTGTTACAATGCCAAGTGCCTTAAAAATAACCACAGCAAAAAGAGCACAAAGCATTTTGACGCTACCTCCATCACTTGCATTAGTAACATTTCTGTGTGGTTGCTGTAGTCATGATGAACTGTCAGCACCAGCTTTGATCAGCCATTGCACCCAGTTCAACAGTAGCCACAAAAAGCATTAAAGCAAAATCCATTAGCAGCAAACAATCAACTTCAAGGGAGAAAAATGTAGTTTCTGTCCAGTTTAAAGGCACTGCCTGAGGAAAAGTAGCAGGAACTAGATCACTGCAAATTAGGATGTTTCTAGGAAAGCCATTTCTGGACACACTGCTTAGTCATGAATTGACCCTTGAAGCGATTCAAAGCCTGGGGCTAATATTTGCATTTGCTGCTTTCTTTTCCCAAACTGTACCAGGTTCCGGACAATTTTGCAACTCAGGGTTGGTCTAAAGACTACCCTCCAATATTTAACAGGGCTGGTTTGCTTCATGAGAGCTTTAAAAACTGGAAAAGGTAGGTGGACAGTGGAAAACACGAAGCAACATGCTGAGCATTCAGTGTGAGGCTGGTGATTTTGTACTAAAAAAAAACAAATCACAAGGATCAAAACAGTAACACAAAGTTTAACAGGACAATACCTGCCTCTGCTCTGGTATGATGAAGGGGGAAGACATACAGTGAACATCTCCAATAGAGCACTATAGTTTCATGGACAATGAAAGTAGTAGTTTTTTTCTAATGTATCACAAAAGGCTCCAGTTTCTTCTGTTTTCTACAAAATCAGAGCTGATCAACCTGACATATGCTTGTGTTTTACTGCCAGCCAGACTCGTGCATCATTTTCCCCACTAGCGCTGGGAAACAGACTGAAACCACAGTAAAACCTTTGCAAGAGCACCACATTTTGAAAATACATTTTGTCTCTAGGCAAACTGGCTATGGTTTGACATCCCATTTTTTCAGGAAGCTCCCCCCTTTCTGACAACCCGTATTTCTCCATGCTACATAGAAGAGGTATTTCTGGCTGTTACAATTTCCATCATACCAACTTGAAAGCTGTCCAGTTCCATCATCAGTAAACATTTTTCAGGAATAGTTTTCTTTGCTCAGTTTAAGATTTCTACCCTTCCAATTTCTGGAGTTGGCAGAAATTGAAAGGTAGCTGCAGAGGTGCTCCGGCGAGCTGCAACTTGTGGTTTGCAGAAAGGCTGTTTGCATACAAGTGTAAAGAAAAGCTAGAGAAGCACCACATTCACATCACGGGAATCAAAGATGAAAATAAAGCTCTCATGAAATATTATATACACATATACGCTACACATGTGATACATATATGCAGTGCTGATACGTAAAGAAACAAGGATCCAGTCAGTACCAACATTCCACTCAAATCCACTTGCCTGCAAGGTACCAAGATAATTAAAACAAATCTCTAAGCTAGCAGCTTGTTGGCACAGCCTTCTCCTACCATAAAGTTAGCAGTTAATCTTAACATAATGTGATGTTTCTACCTAGGCCAAAATCCCTAAATCAAGCTATTTTCAAATGTTAAATCCAGTAGCTTATATGTCTTTTTCTTTCCTGTACAGAAGAAGATGGCATAAGTTCTAACAAATTTTGGTATAAAACCCCCCACATTTGTAAAATTCCCAGATCCTGACTTTCAAGCATCTGTTACAGAGTGTCCAAGACATTCAGTTTCAGCACTGAGTGCTTGAGTCACATTTTGGAGGGAGATGGAGCTCCCCCAGCCCACTGTCGCTTATCTTTAACCTGCCTGTTCCTGATATGTCCTCCACTGCAGACTTTTCTTACCTGAATTCAACCTTTCCACTGCTGTGACCTAGCTGCAGGGATAATTTCCGTAACTAGATGATAGAACATTTTTTTGCCTTTGGGCTTACTCAGATTTGCACAGGCACTTAAGATCAAGGCTTTTGCTCTGATTGCTCTTGACCAACAATCACCCAAGCTGAAAATACTGTGATTCAGTGGGAAGGAAATACTATACAGATGTTTAGAAAAAACAGCTTGGCTCTTCAAATTAGACAGTACTTTCAAGCAGTGTACAATATTTGGTGATGGAAGGTGGTTTCTCACACCACAGTTCAAAAAATACCCCTGATCAGCTAGGCAACCTAGGGTATTTCAACAGCTGTCCCCAGCAGACATTTCCTGAGGTTGCCTGGAGTCAGTGTAAAATATTAGTAGTAATTCCCTGAACAAACCCAAGAGGCTTCCTTGAAGCAGAGTCCTCAGCTCTGTTGACTCGCATTTTTAAAAGGAAATATAAATTCCACTTATGCTGCTTTGTTTGGATGTTGAAAATTGGTCTCCATAGACATGGTTGAAATCATGCCCTGAAGCACTGAGGTTGGAGCCAACAACCACACAGCCCTTTGCCAGTACAGAGCTGAGAAGGTTTTAAAGGTGTAAATGCCATCCCACCCACCACAGCAGGACTGGGAAGTGCGTGGAAGGCAAGGAAGGGACAGGGTGTCCCACAACAGAGGAAAAAGCCACAGCTGAGGCCATTCAGGGAGTGGGAGAATTCTGTGGGCTCTCTCCCATGTCACCCCAAACCAAAAGTCCTCTCCTGTTGCTCACACATTTTCTTCAGCAGGCATAAACAAGAAGGCAAATAGAAGAACTCATAGGAAGCCTAAAAAGTTATTTTAATTATTTTTAAAGCCTCATTGCCCCACAGAAGCTCCCTCAAAGGTTGACAAGCAGCTAGGACCATGGTGATATTTGCCAAGCAGAAACAGCAATAAAAAGAATTCAGAGTGAGACAAACAGGGGGAATATATGGATAAATGACAAGTAGAGGGTTTTATATGGAAATTTATATCAAGGGTAACATTCCTGTCTAACACAAGCATTTTAATACTTCCGGATGCAAGCTTCACGCCAAAATCAGTGAGGTCTGATGTTACAGGGTTTAAACTCAGGGATGCCGAATGTTTTGCAAGAGCTACAGGTTTTCTCAGTGCCAAAACCATCCAGAACAACAACAAAAGAGCATTTAATTCTCCCCCAAGTAACCCTATCACAACATGCCAGCACAAAGCAATCGCAAAGAAATGAGCTCTGAGGCACCAAACTGCCCAAGTGGATTTGAACATTGGGATGCCCAGACCAGTGTGAAACCTGGCTCACTCATCCCAATCAAGAAGGGTAGGGGGAAGAGGGAAAGAAATATAACACAGAGAATTACCTATCTTTGAGAAAGTATTACTTTCATTACAATATTTTCTTCCTCTAAGACTCCAAGTCTGATTCCACCACTCTGGGGGCAGCACTGCAGCCCTGCCTACCACCACAAAGCCCAGGCAGAAAGCAATCAAGGATTTCCCTGAAGGGCGAGCTCAGCACAGGATTGCTCTGCCGAGGGCAAAATCAGGTTGAGATTAAGCCAGGAGACACGTTCTGCAGGTCAGCAATACAGCAAGCGTGAGCTCAAACGAGCGATAAACTGTTCAGAACGACTTGTCCCGGAAATGCTGCTGCTCTCCTCTGCTCTTGCCAAGGCCCATTTCTGCTTGGTTTATGTACTATGCCAGTTCCTCCCATATAAGATTAAGCAGCCTTGAGGCAATTTCAATTTACACATCTGATATTCTGAGCATTTTCTATGCAGCTTAGGAGTCAGCCACTTCCTCTTTTCACCTTGTGTCACCCTTGCAAAGGCATTTGTTCATATTAAGGGCTCACACACCTTTTCTGGAACTCTGAAACATCAAAGTGATCACTCAAGGAAATAATATTTTACTAAAGAACAGAACTGAGCCATCAGTGCCATATAGACTGGCTGTCCTGATAGCAAAGAGTATAGGATCTGTTTGCTTTGATATGTGCATCACACTGAAGAATCATTTCCCCCTTTCGAGACTGTGATAAGCTTATTAAATCTGATTAGTTTATTACAAGTGCCAATAACACACCTTAGAAATAAATAAATTAGTTTTTAAGCCTAAAAGCTTAATTTGAAGACTATCCTGGGCAGTTCCAAGTCAAAAAGGCAGAAACCAAATTTTAAAACAAAACAAAACAAACAACAAAAAACAAACAAAACCCATACCAACCCAAAACCAAAAACAAACATAAACTGAAAAGACTCTGAATTCCTTATTTGTTTACTTATCTGACTACACATGAAAAACTTCAGTCTAGCACAGGCCTGTTTCAGTGCCAGATCTAGTTTGCAAGTCTGCTCTGTGAATAGCAATCATACAGTTGAACTTGGATGCTATGCAAGTATAAGTCAGCTATTATTGTTAATTGCTAAACAATTTTCCCAAAAATTAAATGCCTGTGGTTGTTGCTGGTTACTGCTATGAGGAAAATAGTTATAAACACAAAACTGGTTGGGCTTGAATTGCAAGTCCAATTAAAATTTACCTAGCCAGAACAGTAACTGTTTTATTAAGAGGTGTTTTTCTGCATTAAACCAAATTTCTGTATATTTCCATATGCACCAACAAGATGGGTAGATATAACAGACACTCATGTGCACAGTAACCATGATCACTGTGATTCATCTCACAAAACACCACAAAATTTAGCAGGTGCATCTCCAAAGCTGTTGGTCAAACTATTCAGATGAAACACAATAGTGTAGCAAAGTTAAGTTACAAGCAAGATTATGGAAAAGCAGAGGAAAGAAACTTCCTGATGGTTTGGCATTATTCTTACTAGCAATGGCTGAATTCATTCTGCCTTATTTCCAGTGTAGTCAGATATTAAAATAAAACTTGAACACCGTTTGCCATGACAGAAAGACAACAAAGATTGGAGACCAAAACCCATGAGGGTGGCAACAACTATCTGCAGGTTTTGCTTACATAATCAGTTTGATTCAGACCAGGTCCAGACCTGTAAGAAAGGCTGTTGTCTACTTATAACACAGAAA
This sequence comes from Eubucco bourcierii, assembly GCA_013396675.1. Classification (NCBI taxonomy): domain Eukaryota; kingdom Metazoa; phylum Chordata; class Aves; order Piciformes; family Ramphastidae; genus Eubucco; species Eubucco bourcierii. Next base: position 236,268 of record VWZE01011815.1, read on the forward strand.
AAGTTCCCTCCTAAGTGTAAAACCATTTATAAATGAAAAAACAAGGGGTTGGTGGAAAAAATATATTTACAAGGAAAAGAATTTTGCAAAACAAGTTTCCAACTGTAACCAGTTCCTCCCTGAAAAGAATCTGTGCTCAGGTCTCTGGACCAGTGAGGCAGAAAACACTGGCCTTACAGCAACTTGCTAGCTTAGTTTGCAAAACATTTGCATGTCAACCTGTATGATAATCATCCAGATCATTAGTGCACTTACTAATACCTCCAGTGGTTTTATCATAAGAATGCTGTTCTTTGCATCTGTCAAGGTCTCAGAAGTCAAGATACCTGATGACATTTTTGAGAAGGCTGATAAAAACAGGAACACCAAAACTCCATATTCAGGAATTCCACTGAATTAAGTCAACTGAATAAAATAACCATCAATTGCCAAAATGTAAACCATAGTCAACTGTGAAAAATTAGTTTAATAATGTAACATGGTGAGGATCATCACAATGGAAATGTTCCTCTGCTGGGCAGGTTTTGCTCCCCCTAACTCGGCCAATGCGAACGAGAGGAAAATACAGACAAAAATATAGGAAAAATGCAGGAGGGATTTGGAAATGGATCCATAATTAACTTAATTTGGAGCTACAGCCATGGTGCAAGGGTGGGCACTAATATTTCATTTTCCTTCTGAAACATTTGTGCTCTTAATTTTATAGCTAAAGTTTGACCATTTCCCTGAACAAGAATAAATATGTAAAAGCCATTGCTCTGATATTTGCTTAGTACTGAAACAACTCCATCCCAGAAAAAAACTAGCACAAGTAGGCACACGGGGTGCCCATCTCATCCTTTTGACACTAGCACCACAAGCTGCTAGAAACACATGTGGGATCCCACCACCCCCCTAGCCATTTTGTGCTTGCAGCAAGTGTCCCGTCAAAATCTAAGGATCAACCAAGGAGATGCTACAACGAGTTGCCTGGTCATAGAAGACAAATCCCTTCCAGGATGCATTAACTAACACCCATCCAGTAAAAGGCAAGTGCTGAGCGGCAACCCCAGGTTGTCACAAATGCAGCCATAGCAGTCTTCACCACAGTCCTCAAAAGCACATGCCCTCCTGCATGTAAACAAGACACAGAAGCCATCGGTGCTCAGGGCCAGCCTTGGCCAGGGGTCCCACTGCAGAGGCAAATGATTCCCAAATCTTGCAGAGCTGGCCAAGAAATTCCATTTTATCCCAGCTCAGCCACTGGGGGCAAGAGGCTCACAACCTCATAGAGGCTTTAAACTATTCCCAGGGCCAAAAAATCAGCCCCAGCCTCAAAATGTTGTGGCATAGCAAGTCAAACTCCTTCTCAGACCACAGACTAGATGGAAAATCAATTTTCTCTGCATCATTTTTTGTGTCCAGCCTCCTTAGACATTGTGTGTTTGCTGGTGCCCATCAGCATCTTGCACTGTATCGCTGGTACACATAGTAATTGCTGACCACACACCACTATCAGATAGGCATCATGACCTCAGCAGTCTGAAGACAGCAAATCAGCTTGGGAAAAAAAAAAAAAAAGAGAGATTAAACTTATGCAACTAAGGTTTCAGAAAATGCTGATTGTAGTGCATTTGAGCAATATTTTGCAGTCATGCAATTAAAGCTCATAATACCCACAAAGCAGAATTACAAAAGTAACCTGATTTTTCATATTTCCTTTTGCACACTTGGTCACAAAATCCAAAGCTCCCAGTGCCACTGCTGCAGGGGAGCTCAAATACATGCTGTGAGTGGGTTAGAGTAACAGACTGACTATAAACTACACAATCAGAAGATGAGGCAACATGGCATGAGCTTTTGATAAAGGAGGATAAAGGTTTTATTAGCATACTTTTACAACTGCTCCTCTCAAAAGTATCAGGTCAAAGCAGGTTCAAGAAAAAAAATATAAGAGATTTGCAAATAACAGGTTGTTTGGTGATCAGGGCAGAGGCAGAATCACAGAATGTCAGGAGCTGGAATTATATCTGTTGGAGGATTCTGCAAGTAGAAACTATGCAACAAATGCTCAGAATTGGACAAAATAGGCATAATCCTAAAGGAAGGTAAGATTAAGTAACTAAGAGTATGTAGCTAATATGATACACTGGATATTGCTGCCCTGAAAGTGTGTACTTATAGTTATCTGTACACTCAGAGTCATTTTAGTACCTTGAAAACAGCAATAACAATTAAAAATCATTTAATAAGAAGTGGGATTTTTTTTAGAACTGAGGTGTAACCTCTGAAGCCACAGTCAGAGTATCATCTGTCCCAGAAATAATATTCTGAGAGTTGTTGATAAAGATCGACCCAGTGCTGCAGCCTTAAAAATCAGATAGTACCATGCAGAAATTCCTGGCTTTTCTTTAGATATTTTTTACAGCTACTACATGTAACTTTAAAATGTCACATTTGGGGGTTTAGGATGCTCTTAGGGTGGGAAAATACCTGGGGAAAAAAAAAAAAAAAAAAAGAAAAAACAGCTCAAGACCTAAGACACAGTATGAAGTTAAAAGATCAACCAAAGGTTAAAGTTGAATCAATGAACACAGCAGCTATGGAGCAAACCCCTGCCACCATGAGCTGAAGCATTCCTCTTTCCTCTGTTACTTTGCCTTCTGCAGCTACTCTTACTCTCTTAAAAATTTTTATATGTTCTACATATTCCAAGTCTCAAAACTCAGCCAACTGTATTTAGTTCTAAACAGCAGATATCCTTACAACTATTAACATTCAACACTACTCCCTTACTACTTTCACAAACAATGCTGGCATTTTTCAAGCTAGTTACAACTTGTGTGAGTAACCACAAGAATTAAACACCACATACTTAATTCCCTTACTAACTTTTCTTTCAGCAGCCAACAATGTGCAAGTATAGCTATAAGTGTTGATGAGATTTATAACTGCATCCTGACTATAAATCATATTTTCATTTGCCTTAGAAGTTTTATTGCCTTTGCCCTCCTTCATATTGCAGGAATATGTGTTACCTCCTTTGAATACGAGGACAGCCACAAAACATAACACAGATTTTAACTTTTTTTCACCTAAGCGAAAAATTTCAAAAATTAGTGTATACATTTAAAGATGTAAACGTTAAAGGCAGCCTTGGCTGAAGTAACTATAGGATGGTGGGTTCAGCATCATGTGAAGAAGTAACAGAGCAGAAACCAGGACTGCAACCCTGGACTTCAGGAGAGTCAACTTTGACCTCTTCAGAGGCCTACTTAAAGGAATCCCATGAGTTAGGGCTCTAAAAGGTAGCATGGGGGGCAGAGACAGATGGTTAATATTCAAGCACCACCTCCTCCAAGCTCAAGATTGTTGCAGAGAATGTGGAGTTACTGAATGCTTTGCTTTAGTCTTTGCTGCTGAGGCCAGCCCTCAATCTCTGAAGGTAACAGTAATTCTGGAGAAAGGAACTCACCCTTAGCCAAGAAGGACTGTGTTAGAGATTACCTAGAGAAGCTGGACACCCACAGATCCATGGGCCCTGATGGGATGAACCCACAAGTGCTGAAGGAGATGGCTAAGGTTATTGCTAAGCAACTCTCCATCATTTTTGAAAGACCATGGAGAATGGGGGAGGTGCCTAAGGACTGGGTGAAAGCCAGTGTCACTTGTGCTGGTTTGAGGCTAATTGGAATCTTTTAAATGAGAAAAGTTAGATCATAGGCTGTGAAAAGAAAACAATGGCAATGTCTACTTCATGCACAGGCTGGCTGAGATGTATAAAAAAAAAAGGACACAAACACAGACAAGACAGAGTGCGTCTCTGTCAGAGTCGGTGTGTCTTCTCCCTGGGCTTTTGCAGCTTCGTAACCCAACTAATCATTCCGCTTCTAACCTCCCTTGCCAATCCTCCAAACTCACCTTGCACATAAGGCAGACTCTGGGATAAGCTAGAGGAGTGGAAAGAAGGTGGAAGGGTGGTTGGTAGACCCTCCTGGGGACTCTGATTTCTAGGAGGGCCATTGTGTTTCTGTATTACTTTTAATTTGTATATTTCTGTATATAGCTGTATATATTTTGTAATATATTGTAAATATCTGCTTGTATATTGTGATAAGCTGTGAATATAAAGCTTCATTCCTTAGTTTCCAGCTGCCTGAGTCTAGCCTGGGTGCTTCCATAAGAGTGGGGGGGAGAGGGGGGCAGGTAACTCCCAAATCATCACACTTGTCTTTGAAAAGGGCAAAAAGGAGAACTCAGGAACCCACAGGCCAACTAGACTCATCTCCATCCCTGGAAGTCAACTCCAAGCACATGGAGGAAAAGACAATTATCAGGAAGCATCAACATGGACTCACAAAGGGGGAATCTTGCTTGACCAATATGACAACCTTCTGTGATGGTGTGACCATCTGGGTAGATGAAGGGAGAGCAATGGATCTTGTCTACCTCAACTTCAGCAAGGCTTTTGACACTGTCTCCCATAACATATTCATAGGTTAGCCTAGGAAGTGTGGGTTAGATGAGCAGGTAGTTAAGGAGATGGAGAGCACAAAGGGTTGTGACAAATAGAGTGGGGTCTCGCTGGAGGCCTAGTGATGTTCCCCAGGAGTTAGTAGTGGATTCAATCTTGTTCTTCATATTCATCATTGAGTGTCAGCAGGTTTGCTGACAATACAAAACTGGTAGGAGTAGCTGACACACCATCAGGCTGTGCTGCCATTTGGTGAGGCCTGGACAGGTTGGAGAGTTGGGTAGAGGGAACCTCATGAAGTTCAACAAGAAGTGCAGCATCCTGCTCCTGGGGAGGAACAACATATGCATCAGTAAATGTTAGAGGTTGACCTGCTGGAAAGGACCTTGGAGTGCTGGCATGTAAGTTCACCACAACCCAGCAACCTGGCCTGTGGTGCCCTCATGACCAAGGAGGCCAATGATATCCTAGGGTACATTAAGAAGTGTGGCCAGCAGGTCAAGGTAGATTTTCTTCCCCCTCTACTCTGCCCTAGTGTGGCTTTACCTGGAGCATTGTGTCTAGTTCTGGGCTCCCCACTTCGGGAAGGACAAGAAACTACTGGAGAGAATGCAATGGTCATGAAAATGATTAGGGAACTTGGAGCATCTCTCTGTGGAGAGTCTGAGAGAGAAGGGGCTCTATACCCTGGAAAAGAGAAGATTGATAAGGCAGCTTATAAAAGCATGTGAATATCTAAAAGGTAGAGGTCATGAGGATGGGACTGGGATCTTTTCAGTGGTGTCCAGTGATAGGACAAGGAGCAATGGGTACAAACTAGAATACAGAAGGTTTCTCTTGAACTTAAGGAGAAACTTCTTTCCTGTGAGGGTGCTGGAGCACTGATCCAGGCTGCCCAGAGTGGTTGTGAAGTTTCTTTCTCTGGAGACTTTCAAAACCCATCTGGATGCATTCTTGTGCAACCTGATCTAGGTGTACCTGCATTAGCAGAGAGGCTGGACTAGATCTCCAGAGGTCCTTCCCAATCCCCACCATTCTGCAATTCTGTGATTCCAAGGAGTCACTCTGAAGAACGAAGTTTATTCTACCAATTTGTATTTGTAGTAAAATTTGAAAGCTCCATACAAAGGGATTGAACCTGCCCTGTTTAAATCTATGACATTTGTCACAGCAAGAGGAGGGAGTCAATGTGCTGGAAACAAATCAAGAACATAGCACAGGCTGGCAAACTGCTCTATCATGAGCTCTTAATTTAAGCTTAGACCTTCTTTATAAGGCAAATGGGTGAGAATAGCAAACAAAATCCATCAATCACCACATACACACAGTTCCTAACTCGTGTTTATAGCTTTACTTGGAAATTCAAGACAAAAATGCAAACTACCATGCCAAAGGGGAGAGAGGGAGCAAACACAGTCCATAGGATTCTGAACTTTAAGACGGTCACTTCATTTCAAGTCTACTGTCCACCATGCTCACAGACTGCTGTGATTTCAAGCTTGGCCAATATCCAACTTCTGACAAAGTTTCAGGGACATTTTCTTTGAGTTTAATAGGCAGCAAAATTAAAAGGATCTAATCACTAAGATGTTTTCATTACTGTCAAGTTGTAGGCAAGACATCATGTTCTGTGGTTTTTTTCTGATTTTTACATTACATCTTCCTGTCTCTGAGATTATTGGAGCCATTCTGCATGGCATCACCAGCAACTCTGAGGCTTCCAGGGCTTTGTTTGTTGCTAGAGAGGTCCTGTTAATCACCATATTTTTCTTCTCTTACTTGAAAATGCCTTTTCAAATTAGACCACGCCAAATGTGAAAGCCTAAATAACTGTATCAAAGCCTTAATAGCTGTATCAAAATGTCACATCACAGCTAAATAATCATGACCAGCTTTTCAAAGGACTCGAAGAATTCTAAATTTACCTTTTTGATTGGTTTTGTTCTATCACCTGACACAACATGGATCAATCATGCTCTGTCTTTGACGCACTCATCTTCACCTCACGGTCTGCTGCTAGCTTGAACCATGTCATCAATCCTTATTGCATCCTTCCTCCACCCCACCTTGTTTAACTTTCAACTCATCCATTTGGTGCACTAATCCCCAACACTAATTTTCCCAATAAAAGAAATATATAAGTCATAAAAGTTGTAATTCCTTTTAAATTTGCAACAGACTTAAGTGCAGCCCCACTAGCTTATGAGATATCACATGAGAAAATCACAGATGATAACTATTTGGGGATTTTTTAATGTATAAAAATTTATTTTCTTTGCATTATATGCTGGATCAGACAGCTACTTGCCCATCAAACAAGGGTCTTTGCCTTGTTTTAGACACCATCTTCCCAGAAGGATGCCCATCCTTAGTCTACCACTGCCATATGCTCAGTGTCCAGCCTGGGGCAAATAATTCATGCACTTAGGTCATTTTAGACCTGTTTATATTCCTTGGCATTTATCATACTTCCAATTATAATCATTTCAAGTTAGTCTTTTGGCTCTTCATAGCCAACAAAGATCTGTATGATCTTACAGGTTGGTACAGAGAGGAGCTCCAAGAAGTGCTCAGCCTTCAAATAGAATTTTTGAGTTGTCGTCAGAGTAGTATTCCAACTTGAGCACCCAAAATCTGAACTGACAGTAAATGAGCACACACCTCTGGAAGCTTTGGGCATTACACATGGTGTTCCATTTGCAATTTTTTAAACTGAGGATACGAGTCACAGAAGTAATTTGTAATGTTAGAAGTGGTGCTTATTTAGTCTTGAAAATAGGTATCTAAAAGTTATCCCACACAGGGAGAAAACTTGAGCATTTATTTTTGTTAACCTCTTCCTGTTTTGTAAAGGATACAGCACTAAGTGCTTGGAGTTCATGTGAATGCCTGAAAAGGCTTTCAAGACACACCCTTAGGTTCCCTTCTTTAAACCCTAGAACTAGTGGCTCTTAAACCACTCCTCATTCCCATTGCACACACAACAGGGAAAGCACTGTCTCTTGTAAATGTTCTGGTATTTACCTTTTTTGTATATTTTTCCTTTCTCTTCCAATGGAAAAAAAAATAAAAATAAATTCTGTGCCACTCATTCATCCCTGCAAGTTCGAAAAGCCCCAAATTTCATTTGTTCCACAATAAAGAACCAAATTGGAGTGTTTATCTCAAGGATGAGAGCCAGCAATTAATATGTAATAAAACCGAAATTGTTTCCTATTATTCCACAAATATTCAGTCTATTTTCTGCAGTTTCCAAGAAAGTTATGGAGGAGTTAAGTGGGCAGAAACTGCATTCTGTGCGCATTGCCATACACCAGCCGGAATCCAGCTGCAACAGGAGTTGCATATGTCTTGGACAGCTAACCAGTGCCATCGTATGGTGGAAGATTAAATAGAAAATGATGAATGAAATAACTCATTTTAGGGTCTTCCTCTGTCCAGGGAGCTTGCCGTGGATGTAGACAGGTTATTCTTGGGCTTTATTCACTACATTCTGTAAGCCAGAGCACGAGACTCTGCTCTCCCTCCCCAAGGTCTTCCAAAAAGAGTCTAGCAAAGACACATAGCACAAGGGATGGTTTGCAGGATGAAAATTCGATGTTTCACACTGCTCTGGAGGGAACACATTTTAATCTAGTGACCCGTTTAAAACCAGTAACGTGCTCTAGTTGTTCAGTCCTTTAATTTTCTGACAAAGCCAATGATGGAGAACTGACACATCTTAAAGAAACTCTGTTGTCAGACAAGGAATTTTTAAAGCCTTTTACTGAGTTCTGCAAGGCATCTCCTCCAGCGAGATCTGGGCTAACACGAAGGGGACTTGCAAGCATGAACAATGACACTAAGACCTACAGTACCATGGCTGCACTGCTTTGGTAGATGCTCTCTATTTCTGCTTGCCAGAATTTCTTTAATAAAAGACTCTTTTCCTCAATATTGTTTCTCCAACTTCACATCTGCCGCCTCAGCTAAAGGGAACCACTCTCTCACACTCCTTTACACCCAGTGGTACTCACCCAGCTTTTACAAATTACTACAGTTACAAATCCCAGCCCCCTATCCCTCCCCCACCTTTATGACATTCTTCCTTTTTCCAACTCAAATGCTCTCATTTACGACAACACAACAGATGAGGAACAAGCGTTTCAGGTCCACCTGCTCATTCCTTTCCTCTGTCTGACCTCATAAGCATCCCCCAGCTCTCCAGCACAAGCCTCAGCCCCAGACAAAACATAATTACCACTTCAAAGGGGGTGTTAACTTCAAAGATATTGCACAAATAAATAAAAAAAAGTATTTGCGGAAATTCAACTCCCAAACAGGTCTATGCATTTAGTAAATATACATGTATACGAACAAGACCCCTACATGGCACCACTGCCTCTCCTAAACACTGACCTGAAATATTTCCATTTCCGAAGGAAGTGGTGAAAGATCCATATAAACTATATAAACTATACAATATATAAACTAATACAATTTTACAGTCTATGCAGATAATGATGTCAGAAAAACCCAGACTTAAGGGACGAGTTAAATGACCAGAGGTGGTTTTGACTGCCAAAGGGCCCAAATCCACTACTCCCAGAAACTGCTACAGTTCTTCAGTACCTGGGCAAGGATGCTAAAAATTCCAGAAGGAAGAGTTACAAACCACATCTTTAATTCCAATTAATAAAGAGTTTTCATAGAATCATAGAATCATAGAATGGTAAGGTTGGAAGGGACCTCAAGGATCATCTAGTTCCAACCCCCTGCCATAGGCAGGGACACCTCCCACTAGTACAGGTTACTCAAGGCCTCATCCAATCTGGCCTTGAACACATCCAGGGAGGGAGCATCCACAACCTCCCTGGGCAACCTGTTCCAGTGCCTCACCACCCTTACTGTAAAGAACTTCCTCCTAACATCTAGTCTAAATCTCCCCTCTGCCAGTTTAAGCCCATTGCCCCTTGTCCTGTCATTGCAGGACCTTGTAAATAATCCTTCCCCAGCCTTCCTGTAGGCCCCCTTCAGATACTGGAAGGCTACTATCAGGTCCCCTCGAAGCCTTCTCTTCTCCAGGCTGAAGAGCCCCAACTCCCTCAGCCTGTCCTCATAGGAGAGCTGCTCCAGCCCTCTGATCATCTTTGTGGCCCTCCTCTGGACCCGCTCCAACACTTCCATGTCCTTCCTGTGCTGAGGGTTCCAGAACTGCACACAGTACTCCAGGTGGGGTCTGACGAGAGCAGAGTAAAGGGGCAGAATCACCTCCCTTGCTCTGCTGGCCACGCTTCTCTTGATGCAGCCTAGGACTCGGTTGGCTGTCTGGGCTGCATGTGCACACTGCAGACTCATGTTGAGCTTTTCATCAACCCAGACTCCAAGGTCCTTTTCCTCAGGGCTGCTCTCCAGCCATTCACCACCCAGCCTGTATTTGTGCTTGGGATTGTGCCTACCCAGGTGCAGGACCTTACACTTGGCCTTATTGAATTTCATCAGGTTGGCCTGGGCCAAACTCTCCAGCCTGTCCAGGTCCCTCTGGATGGCATCCCTGCCCTCTAGCAAGTCGACTGTGCCACACAGCTTGGTGAAGCTTTTCCATCAACATAGATAGCAATTTCTGTAAGCGTCAGACAGGCACCTTTCATTGTCCCACAGAACTACTCTTGCAAGCTCACATTAACATAGAATAATAGAATCATAGAATGGTAAGGTTGGAAGGGACCTCAAGGATCATCTAGTCCCAAACCCCTGCCATGGGCAGGGACACCTCCCACTAGTACATGTTACTCAAGGCCTCATCCAATCTGGCCTTGAACACATCCAGGGAGGGAGCATCCACAACCTCCCTGGGCAACCTGTTCCAGTGCCTCACCACCCTTACTGTAAAGAACTTCCTCCTAACATCTAGTCTAAATCTCCCCTCTGCCAGTTTAAGCCCATTGCCCCTTGTCCTGTCATTGCAGGACCTTGTAAATAATCCTTCCCCAGCCTTCCTGTAGGCCCCCTTCAGATACTGGAAGGCTACTATCAGGTCCCCTCGAAGCCTTCTCTTCTCCAGGCTGAAGAGCCCCAACTCTCTCAGCCTGTCCTCATAGGAGAGCTGCTCCAGCCCTCTGATCATCTTTGTGGCCCTCCTCTGGACCCGCTCCAACACTTCCATGTCCTTCCTGTGCTGAGGGTTCCAGAACTGCACACAGTACTCCAGGTGGGGTCTGACGAGAGCAGAGTAAAGGGGCAGAATCCCCTCCCTTGCCCTGCTTGCCACACTGCTCTTGGTGCAGCCTAGGACTCGGTTGGCTGTCTGGGCTGCATGTGCACACCCCAGGCTCATGCTGAGCTTTTCATCAACCCAGATTCCAAGGTCCTTTTCCTCAGGGCTGCTCTCCAGCCATTCACCACCCAGCCTGTATTTGTGCTTGGGATTGTGCCTGCCCAAGTGCAGGACCTTACACTTGGACTTGTTGAATTTCATGAGGTTGGCCTGGGCCCACCTCTCCAGCCTGTCCAGGTCCCTCTGGATGGCATCCCTGCCCTCTAGCAAGTCGACTGTGCCACACAGCTTGGTGTCATCTGCAAACTTGCTGAGGGTGCACTCCATTCCTCTGTCCATGTCACTGACAAAGATGTTTTAGCCAAAGTTTGTGTGCAGCTACAAAGTCCCTGCATCTGAATACAAAAGTTTTCCCTAGAGAATGTCAGTTTTTTAAGGCTATTCCCACCCTATGCATTTGATGAGCTAGCTTTTAAGTTCCCAGAAGACTGCAAAAAACCCTCATTGCCCAGGTGTTGGGTTTTTGTTGATTTGGGTTTTGGGGGCATTTGGGGTTTTTTTGGTTGGTTGGTTAGTTGGTTTTTCTTCCACATAAAGCATATCTTAAAGCTGCCTTTGCACACACACACACATCATATCCCATACACTAGCAGGACATTGGTAAAAAGCAATCTGACAAACATAAGACTGATGTGTTTTTAACTGAATACAACAGTCAGGACTGAGAAGAGCCAGAGGCACATCACAAGGCAGATGTGAAGGAGCTGACTTCTCTTGTTCAAGGAACCTGCTTATCTTGGTTGTTTTCACAGCAATAAAAATCGTGACTCAAATCTCTTGGAAACTTATTACTCAAACCAAAAAAGTATGCTAGACTGTATGTGTCTATAGCACTGTTGGTGTAATAGACTGCACTGTATGCAAACATTTAGGCTATACATATATAAACATACAGTTTGATTACTGTCATATGCAAAGATGCTTTCTGGAGGAAAAATAAAAGGGGAAAAAAGATTTTTCTCTGACAATCATTCAATCCTCTGACTTGCTTAAGCTTTGTAGCATAAAAATAAACAAATAATTTAAAAAACGCCTAACTCTCTTCAGAAATCCCAGCACTGGTTTAGGAAAAGGGGATTTGCACCTTCAACTGTTTCTCATGAGTTCAAGCACTCACCTAAGAGAAATACTCGGTTGTAGGCATCTCCAAATTACTCAGCAGGCCAACTGCACTTGGAAAGATAACAGTCTTGAATTCAGTTAACTACATTCTCTGCTTGAACCTATTCTCCCTTCTTACAAACATGGCACATGCAATACTGCTGCATCACACCTCAGAGACCAGAACATTATGCAACCTACAGGTAGCTAGGAGAAGGAAACAGAACTGGTGTTGCCCTAAAATAGAGTTAAGACATAAGTCCCCCACCAAGCTAATGCAAGCCAGGGCTCAGATGGGTGTGGTTGGGAAGTCTGTTTAATGAAATCAGCCCATCTTCATACTTCAAAAACCTTCATTCAAACAAAAGATTACATCCACTTGCCACAGAAAGTTTGATTACTAAGTTCATCCAAATAAGTTTTCTGGAGAAAACATTAGGGTTCAATCAAGTAGTCATTACAGTTAATGCAAGCTCAGGGTATCTACCAGCATTTGAAAGCTCTCACAAGAGATATGGCAGGGAATTACAGTAGAGCTAAGTATGACAACAATAGGGAGCAAAGAGAAGACCAAGTAAAGGAGAAAAGAAACTGCTTTAAAATCTCTCCTGTATGCTTCTAAGGCTTTTGTTAGACAGTTAGGATGAGAGCTATGCATTCTTCTAAAACAAGTTTACCAGTTCAAAAAACAGCTACTTCCTCAGGTGTGGCACATGAACAGGCTACAAGGGCTATTTAGGGCTGATCCCAGTCACATTCTTTCATTGTCTGTTATATCTTGCAATTAATTGAAATGTTCTATGTGGGTATGGTAATACAGCTGAAGAACTGCTGGGAGAGTTTTCCAGAACAGTAACAGGTACAATTTCTCACTAGCATTGTCTTTATCTGCTCTAATGGTTTATGGTTTAAAAAAAAAAAAATCACCATTGGGCTTTTTTTTTTTTTTTCTTAAGTGCTAACTGTGTTTTTCTCCACGAGTTGTTTATTTGTAGCCAGGTTTGTGCAATGGGTTCTACTTTAAAAAACAAAACAAATGAAATAATAAGGGCATGTGACTTCATGTCAATACTAATTAAGAAGCTCCATGTAATCTTTTATATAAAGTACCATGTAAATTGGAAATCAGAAGTAAGCAGAGCCATTAGAAGCTAACCAATGCAAAATGGTAGCCTCCTTCTGCCACCAAAGTTGGTAGTATACTCACTGGTCACTTGTAATATGCAAATCACTTTTTTCGACATGCATGCGGATTTTTGCTTTTTAAACATTTTTCTCTACCATGTAGTCAGCACTTTAAATTAAATATTTAGCTGTGGGATGAGGACCAGACTATGCATAGAATTGAGTGATCAGCTACAGCTGTATCCTAACCAAAATAAATAAGTGGCTTAAGACTAAGTGCATCCTAACTGACTCCACCCCATAATTCGGGAAACTTCAGTGTAGACAAGTTTTCTGCTGTTATCCCACAAGTTACACCAGCACACCCAGTGAGCTGAAAAGGATGGGGTATAGATGTACAAGTCAAAAAGAAGCTGCTTAAGCTACTGTTGAAAGAAATGTCTACTTTTAATAACTACTATGGTATAAATAACATTCTTATAGCATAGGAAGATGGAGCAATGTCATCCAGACATTAAACATCTTTATTTCAATTTGAGAGAGACTGCTAGAAAAGGCACAAAAACACTGCTTGTCTCCTGTAAACTTGACTAATGAGCTAAAGCGTATTAAACCCACTGAAATCAAGCAGATAGTGCTTTCCACGGATAGTTATGCATACACATCCAAGCTGTTTGGGTGTTTCAAAGAGCAAAAGGCACCTGGTGAATATAGTATGTTTTTTTCATACTGATCCCCTGACCACATGTCTCTTAGGAGAAACTCGCAGGCTTTGTATGACTTGGGAGACTTTGACATGGCTATAGCAGAGCTTTCTGAAGAAGTAATGTAATATTCTTTAAGAAATTTCTATGTTATTATGGAAGTTAATTTTCTAATAAAGCAGCTCTCTACTCTGAAATTCCATTTTTATAAAAAGAGGTGGACTCTAAAAAAAATCTTGGCAGACACAAGCTTCTTATACTAAATAGCTGCAGGTTTCTACACTGGTCTTGACTTTGTTGTTTGAGGATTTTTTATTTAATTCCAACTGATTCCTCTTGCTTTCAAATGGAGTAACTGCCAGGTAAGCATAAAGCCACAGCCAGTAGAAAAAGAACATGTACTGTAGGTGTTCTTCTGAATAGGGAAAGAAAGGTAAATAGTGGCAGCTCCAGCTTCTGAAACTGAAATGTAGGAAAAGGGTCTGGTGGCAGCAGGGACAGATATCTGGGGGAGCATGTCTTTTATTGCAGCATGATGGTAACAACCTCCTCCCAGAAAGATTTTGACCTCTAGGCTCCCTCTCTGTGGAGTTTGCTGTACAGGTAGCCTGGCTAACCCAACCTTGAGGACACAAGAAGAGGAAAGTTTGATTGGGTGATCTCTGATTTCTGGGCAGAGAAAGATTTTGGGAGGGGTTTTAGTTTTCAATGTCATTTCAAGAAGTATGTGTACAAATTTTAATTAGCATTTTCAACATGTCCTCAGGACTTTGGATGGATATATTTTCAATAAAACAGCAGAGAGAAATGTGCTGTCATCAGAGCTGAGATTAGCCCTCAATTGTGATTTATGATTGCTAAACATCTGTGTGTAGGGCGTTCACAGCAGAGGTCTCTTGGCTCAGCAGCCTGTTATTACTCTTGATGAGGAGTCCAAATGTGCTGGTCTTCAGAGCATGGTGCTTAGACCATCTATTTGTCACATTCAGTTTCATTACAGGAAGACAGTAATGGGAAATATAGTCATTATAGGTGATCTCACTAGGTGAGACCTGAATTTCTCCTATGTAAAGAGTGAAGTGTTGTATAATAAGAAAAAATCAAGCATCTAAGTTGAACAGGACTCTAAAAACCCATCATCAGTATTTTGTAGCCTACTGAAACATTGGTGTCGCTCATGAGATGTAGTTTTGAAGGTCCAGTGCAAAACAGGTTTATTATCACAGTATCACAGTATCACCAAGGTTGGA
>VWZE01011817.1:10675-28078 GCA_013396675.1 Eubucco bourcierii
GGGGGAAAAAGAGAGGGGATATAGAAGGGGGAAAAAAAGAGGGGATATAGAGGGGGGAAAAAAAGAGGGGATATAGAGGGGGGAAAAAAAGAGAGGGGAGTAGGCTCAGAGGAATACACCTTCCCTGAATCATACAGATGTGTAGGAAACCAAATGGTCTGGCAGAACTTGGACTCTTTCCTGCAGTGATGCTCACATTGAATGTGCACGGTTCATGTTAAGTAAAGAAATGATAGTACTTTAGAAGTGACAGGCAGATAGTTGTTTCCACAGTGTGGTTGATTTACATTTATCAAAATTGTTGGAAAAGCCTAGGTCTAAAATGGAATGCTTTCCATCATTCAGCAATAGTCTTGAATGCTGAGATGAAGAAGCACACTCTAACCTGAGGATCTCGGCAGAATTTAAGTACCTATACTCTGCAGTGTAAAGTAAAAGTGGATCCACAGGGTAAACCAGTTTGTTCTCAAATGTTCACACCACATGCATTTTGGTGTTTTGTGTTGCTTTAACCTGATTCCATGAACTGAACACCCAAACTGCAGTCAGAACACATGCCCCCTTGCTCCCACTCTGTTTTAAAGTTTTCATGCTCAAGACTGGTCAGTGTGGTAAAATGGAATGCAATAAACATGGACAGATGAGAAAACCAAGAAGCTAAATACTAAATCCTTACTGCAGATGCAACCAACAATACTATCCATGTACTCAATGAGGAGACAGAGGTGTTCTATATCACAGTATTGCCAAGTCAGTCTCTGCTTTGAATTTGCCTTTTGAAGGAAGCTGCTCCTATCCACAGTGCGTTTGAAGTGATTAGAAATTAAGTCATGAGACTAGTTTTTTCTGAAGAAAGGTGATTAATGTCTGCATGATGAACATTCTGACAGATACTTTAGGATCTTTTGTTCAGTCTTTAATATTTTTAATACTAATTTATTTTCTCCTGTCCAGGAAGATGGAAATGGAGTTTAGCAATGCCCCTCTAATACGCCAAAAATGGTCAGGAGTTTGAAACTACTGTATGTAGCAAATACACATTCACCTCAATAACTAAAAAGGTTGTGACATCTTATTTCATTACTGTCAAAGGCTAAAATGCCCTGTCTCTCTATGTTTAGAAGCAACACAAAAGGAAAAGTTTTGGCAAGTCCATTACCCCATACTCTGCCTCCGTCTCTACAATACAGTTCAGCAGCTGATCAGCTACTTTGAGATGCTGAGAACAAAAAAGTCAGAATGACGAAACACACAGAAAATTTGAGGTCTGGTACCTATTGCAATCTCCAATCCATAAAAAACTGTTTTATTCCTAAACTTCTGTCATCCAAAGCAAGATTAAAAGCACAACACATATTAAGACAGAACTAGTGACTTTAAAAGTGCTGATGAAAGGCAAAACAAACCAACCAAACAAAAAACCCAAACCAAAGCAAATATTTGAGTCCAAAACAAGTAAAAGTATGACAATAACATCAGATACTTAAAGTTCTGGTCTGAATAAGGAGGAGAAGCAGGAAGATAGTATAAAGAGATACTCTTTTCCATAGGGTAAAAAAGACAAAGCACAAAACATTTTCAAAGCCTGGTCTGTTCATCCCTTGGTGTGAACAGAATGCTCTTTTATAATTTCTAGAACCTGTGATAAGTGGCATTATGTTACAACACACTCTCTTCAGATTCCACAAAGTAGAGCAGAGATTACCATTTACTGTAGGTTTTGTCAAAAGTTATGATTAATAATAAAATTTTCTAATCTAATCTAGTCACCAGGAAAGTAAATGAAGCCTGAAAAGATGGATCACACTTGTGCAAGCAAGCTTTAACATATGCATTCAAAGATTGCCTATAAAACACATAAAAAGCTTGCTGTTAATCTGAAATAATACTCCACAGCCCCTGGCCAAACTTTGTGACATACAAGGCAGGATTATCCCCAAATTTTATGCACGTTAACATTGTGAAGCATTGTAAATGCACAGTAAGCATTTTCTGACTCCAAAAACTCTAGATGCTTCTTGACTGAACATCCTAGTGGCAAACAGTGCCACATGGTGTGCCTAGCCTGCTTAACAGGTAACATCCCTGGTAGGTTTGCAAATATAAAAACTAATTGTCAGCACATCTTTGTTTATGATTTTTGCTCCAGTGCTTCCTACCAGAAAAGCTAAATCCATAAGAAAAAAAATAGCTACAAACTGTCTATTATTTTTCTTGACAGGAGGCAATACAAGGGCAAATATACAACGGAGTTGACTCCATGGAGCCAAATGGCCAATATTAATCTGTAAGCTTACCTTGGCATACAAACTTCAATTCCTTGGCATCTGTGACAGTGGTTCTTTTATCTGACCTCTTCTTTTCTGTCCGACGGTGGCTACGTCTTTTCTTTGTCTCTCCCCAGAGATTCGATCCACCATGCATGCTTGGGATGTTCAGAATGGCAATTCCTTCCAGAGAAATATTGATTAAGTCTAGCTGAATTCCATCACACTGATTAGCAAGGAGAAGGGAAAAAAAAATAAAAAAGCAGCAAAAGAGAAAGAAAAATCAGAATGTTCTACCTATCAGATAGTTCTCTTAAACAAGTTATTACTCTTTACACTGTTAATGATTCATTCAATGTTTCTACTTGTGTATTTATATCACTAAAAAAGAGATGAGGTAGGAACATTCAGGTGGCAAAACCTGATTCCCATTCAGCTCCAGATTGCTTAAGGGTGGGAGCATTTGGTAGAGTCTTGTCATCTGATACCTATTTATTGACTCAGGTGAAATAAATTTGGAGCTTCCTTACAGTTAGTTGCTTGTTCCAGCTATCTTGCCTGTCATGGTTTTACAATGATTCTTGGTGTTGTAACACCTGAATCCTTTACACATGAAACTGCATATATAAGTCTCTACATACAGAGCATGTACAGCTTCATGGAAAAGGGTATAAGCAGGCCCTGAGAACATCACACAGACGCTTTCATTCCAAAGGTACAGTTAGCACAATAGTATAGGGCTATGCCTGACACATATCTCTTACTGTGAGGCAAGATTAGTAAAACTGGGTACTGCCAAATGCTCATGCAGCTACAGTATTTCTTGTTCAAGAACCTCCATCAGCCAGTCCTCTGAAACATGCATCACTGCCAAAGGAAGACATAGGACAAGGAGCTAAAGAAGAGGTATCGATGCTCTAAAAGCCTTCTGAGACTTACTGGACACACAGAAGAAATCTTACACTGTGTGATAGTCCTCTTTAATAATGGAATTGTTACTGTAAGGACACCTTGTGTCACTAGTGTATACTTCTGCTTCCTATAGCAGAACTGGGCATTGAGGCACTTTCATAGATACACATTCCTTCACCAAATCTGTCTTCAAATTGCATATTCTCAAGAAACCATCATTTTCACTTAAGAATAATGGTTCAGGGACCTTAACTTGCCAGCCTGTTTGGTGACCAGGTGACAGAAGCCTTACATCTGCAAACACATTTCACCTGACACACACCGAAAGAGGGGCACATGGCTTGATAGGATACACCCAACCTTTGCTGACTATAATTTACTGAGGCTAATTCCTCCTCCCTACTACCACATTGTTTTAAGATGGAGGGAAGGTCCTAACCCATATAAAACATAGCAAAATACTGAAGAACCTCCACAGAAGAAAAAAAGACCCAACTTCAGATTCCTACAGTTGAATCTGCAGGTGGGAGGCAATGCAAAAGCCAAAGCTGCCAGGATGTATAGGCTTACAGCTTAGCTAGTTTCATGCCTCACAACATAGTTAGGGCATAGAGATATCCTGGCAAGTCACATACACCTCTGAGTGTATAGAAAGGATGTTTTTAAAACATTACATCCCACTCCTGCAATGTTCTGCAAGACAGCAGGGGGGCCAGTCATCCATTTAAAATTGATGAAGGATCTCACTTTGTAATTCTAATATACAATAACCAAGATACCCAGAAAAATAATTAACCATGCTTAAGTCACAGTCCACTGACATCTTGCAGCTTGCTGCACTGTGGGTCGCTGGCAGTTTTTACTCTCCACCTTAAACCTTTATCACAGCTTTGAACAAGAAAAGTAAAATAAAACTCAAAAATAAGGGCACCTAATTATTTGTTCACCCTAAACCTCCCTGAGATCACAAAATACAACTGTATTATAATACATTCTCTGCATCTCCTTAGTTCCTCTAAGAGTGTTAATCTGAACGATTTCAACACTAATTTTCCATTTGGATTTTGTATTTGCTCTTCAAGAATGAAATTTAAAACCCCTAAATTCTAAAGGGAAATCTTAAGGCTGAAAAAAAAAAAAATCTGGAAGTGATTTGGTATTTGTGGCAACTACTATAACTGAAAGTGTAACTTTTGAATCACACTTTTCTTGGAAAAAAAAAAAAAGGCACAGTTCTGTACTTCCTCACTGTTCACTATCTTGGAAGCAAACTTGTGGTTCTCCTCTATATTTTATATCTATTAAATATTAAGATGATTTATTTTACTAAAAATTCTGCTCATGTGTATGCTCACTTACTGCTATACATTCTAGATAAACAGATATTAATTTCATAATTAAAAGTAATCTTGTGTAAATACCCTGCAGGCCTCAATGAATCAAACACATACTGTGTGTCAGGCCTCCCACTGTCTTCAAGTGGAATGTACTGGCTGGATAATTAGATAGTACATATTTTTTAACCTTATTTGCATGCATATTATATCTTTTGCACACTGACAAGCAGCAGTAACAACAAAAGTCAGATTACCACAGGGAATTCCCACAAAGAAGTCTTCATTTCTTATAATTTGCAGCCTAAATTAAAATAATTTGATCTTTGACAAGGATGAAATGTCAAGCAGAAGGGGGTCCTCTACAAGCCACGGCCTGTGGCTTCTGAAATCTGCCTAATTTATGTCAGTCACTTCTTAATACATATTTAAGTATTACACGAGAAAGATGATAAATATGCATTCTGACACCTTTGGTATTTCCCTGCTGTTAATTTATAAAGGTCTGGCGTCCCCCAAACTGACTGGAATTATTTAAATAAAAGAAGAGTTGTGAAATAGGATGGCACAGGGTCTGGCTTCCATTTTCGCTCAATATTGAACACAGCAGGTAGTACACTAAGACAATTATTTGTCTACGCCTCAGAATCCCAGAGTGACGAGGAACTTTCTGAATTAGTGAAGGAGGATTTCTTTTGTTCGCAGACAGACAAGAAGTTTGTGCCACAGGTAGCTCTGCATTGTCCTGACACGTTCATATGCTGTAACAACGAGGCAGAGATGTGTTCTGCTCCTCTTTAAACAAGCAAACAAAACTACAGATAATGCAATGGTGCTGCTAAAAATAAAAGTGGAGTATGCCCACGTAGGTTAGAAATAAAGACTAAGGCTTCTGGTTCTTTTTTTGCTTTCTTTCCTGACCTCAGACCCTTTTATGGCCATTGTGCTTTACTCTTCATTCATTACAGCAAATACTTTCAGACCGTGTCTCAATTGCAAACATGCATATCCTTGCCTGAAAACAGCTGAGATTTGGGCTTTGTTGTGTAACCAGGTGCCATATCATGGAAGACTACATGATTAAACTCCTTTCCCCTAACCATTCATATCAAGTGGAAGAAGAGGCTTTCTCTGGTCCCACTAAGTTTTTACAGCATTGCAGGTATGGACCATGTTACCCCCACTTAAACTGCATCTATGCCTACTCTCATTAAATACCCTTCACATACCTTTCTTTTACTCTGAAGCAAAAATAAAGTGCAAGTGCTCTAAACTGTACAATCTTAAGCCTTGTTTACTGAGATATTATTCTTAAACATAAATCTTTAATTTTGCCCTAGTTTGATTTTGGTTTTGGTTTTTTACCCTTTAGAACTTCTGTATCTCTCCTCCCCTTCCTAGATTCCAATTTGGAAATACAACCACATCTTGTTCTGCATAACGTAAGAATTTAATACCCAAACTTTGTTCTGCATCCCACACAGAAGGGAATATTCAGAGTACAAGAGACATGAATGTATATAAAGTAGAAAGAGGCATCAATGTGTGTCAAGAAAACCAAGCTGAATTAGAATAGAAATCAAACATAGGGTTGAACAAATATTTGCTCACAGAATGTTTGACTGCTGTCTCCAAGTTCAGAGATACAGATCCCTGATCTTCAGGGCTTTGTTCATTCAAAATGTGGCTGCAGAGCAGACACATTCTTTGAGCATTTTATTGGAAGCAAAACGTGGCATCATACATGAAGACCTCAATAACACAATATCCCTAAGCAAGGGGCAGCAGGTTAAAAAAATCAGATGAAAACAGTGCTACTCCCAAGTGTTTGTAACGTTTAAACAAGGAACATTAGACACAAGCATATTGGCAAGCACTGTTTATTTGAAAGTAATTTACTTACTGTAAATAAATCTCTAAATAAAAACCTCCTCACACTTCTTGTGTAAACATTTTGGAAACCATTTCCCCTGTGCTTTTTTCATTCCTAATTGTAGGAACAAAATGATAATGACCAGGATAGATGAAGTGAATATTAAAAAACATGTCTCATACACTGGCAATGTAATACTATATTAGTGTAATACTATAAGTGTTAATGATATGAATTGATAATTACAGAACTGGCATCAGAAAGTTGAATGCACATTTGTTTGCATTACCCTTTCAATGGTTACAATCAGATGGTTTAAGATGACAGCATCACAGCTATGCAAGATTTTTGCTGGATAGAAATAATTTCATGGGAAAGCCTACCCTTCAGTTTGTATTCTATCAAAAGGTACATTTAACTTGCAGTATATTCAAATCAAACCAGGTAAGCATTTCTTCCAATAACTCATCAAATATTTTTCAGGCCCTGTGTACTTACAACCCTATATGCAAAGCACTGTATTGGGAAGCAAGGGCTTTTTTGTGCAGTTTGTTTTTTCCAGGGATTTTGTTTGCTTGGTTGGTTATTCTTTTTTCTTTTTTCTTTTTTTTTTTTTAATTCTACTGTGTATGGACCATGTTTCCACTTAAAAAAGAAACTTAACAGTGTAACTGAAAAATGTGGCATGCGGGTCTCACAGTTTCAGTCTCAGTGATTTTTGCTGCTGTTCTACTACCAGGTTCATGCTCCCCTTCTGCCTTTCAGGAGGATTTGACCAGAATCACACAGCTCTCACCATACCTCTCTGAGTGCCTTATGCTACTACACAAATACTCCCCTGAGATGTGCAGGTTCTCATTATTATTGGATTCTCTTGACAAATGATTTCATTATTTAACTTACTTCACAGTTTTGTACCTTCACACACCTAACATTTTTTTTCATTTATTTGTTTGGAATTATCAGTCCTCCAAACAATTGATGGAATGTAGCTACTGACTCTATCAGCTGCCAAAGTAGCAGTGGCACATTATTTTAAATTCTTATTTTGTCTGTAACTATTCTGTGTCTTTTCAGTTAATGCTCAATGTATAATGGAAAGATGACCCCTTGAGCAGAGAGGAAAGCTATTTAATGAAGGGGAATGATTCCTAAATATATATATATATATATATATATATATATATTTTCTTTAACCTTTATTCAGGAAAGTAAGTACAATTTTAGGGAATTGAGTTTTAAAGGTTATAAAAACTTGGGACCTAGAAATAATAAGATTTTTTTTTTTATTTTAATCCTGCAGCAGCTCTCACTCCCTCTGACAGTCTTTCATTTTCCCATCTGACCTAGTCACACTCTCTATTGATTTCTAATGTTATATTTCACCTTTTGACCTCGTCTACTGTATTAAGACTTCACTAATCATCAAACTGAACTTTGTTCCACTGTGCAGGGCTACACTACAAACAGACATGATAAAAATAATATTTTGGAATATAGGGTCGAAAGGATGTGCACTGCTTTGCCTTGTTGGATTCAGGCGCTCTGCACCCTTGCTCCCTGCATTTCAGCCAAACTAGTGACATTTTAAGTATAAAGGCAACAATTAGTTTCTTACTTCTATCTCTACAGATTCATGCAGCTTCTTACAGGTGGCTGAGAAAGTTTCCGAAGTGCCAAATTCAAAATACCAAAATTTGTTCTTCATTCTGAAACAAGAAAAAAAGAAAAGAAAAAAAGAAAGATCTTATTCACTATCAATATGTGACAAAAGTGATCATCCTGTCTTCCACTATAAATAATGGCAAAGGCTTGGGAACATGTGACATCCCATTTGAAATAGATGAGCTCATAATTTTCAAAGCTTAAATGTTGGTGTCAAGTTGTATGATATCCCCTAAAGGGATAACAGGAACGTGTTGAACTGACAGGTTCAAATGTACCTTTGACTTTTCTTTTTCAGTGACTATCAGAATATTTTTTGTCACTTAACCAGTGACACGTCTCAGAAAAATGTATCGATTTTATTTCATGTCTTACACCTACTACACAATTTCTGATTCACAGTTTAAAAATCTCAATCCTGCAGGGTACTAGGATGTGCAAGCAGGGCACTCCGATCATGATGAAGAGCCAAGACAAAAATGTAGCATGCCTTAAGCTAGCTACAGGTAAAGGTAAATGCTTATTGTTCATGATGACAGATGAGATATTCAATAAAAAAATCCAGATGTAATAATCTTCAGCTATTTTGAAGGAGAGCTGTATTATGAGGTAATTAACCCACAGACACATTTTAATGGGTGATGGGACCTGCATATTGAAGGTCATTAAGGGATCCTACAGAAAAATAAAATGGGAAAAATAAAACGCTAGCAAATCACTTACTTTATCATGACAGCAGGCAGAGATTACACCTTTTTAAATTATTTTTTTTTGTTCTTAAATACATAAAGACTGCACTTCTGTTTTACCAGATTTATTGCATACTGTTAAATACAATCAGGACATCAGCAGTACCATTTCAAATAAGTATTGCCAGTTTTGCTGAACTCTCATGAGCAATTATTATTCTGTAACAAAACAAGAAGCTAAACTTAAAAAAAAGAAAAAAGTGAATTAGAATTCATTATTCACACTTAGGATTCGGATATGAACACAGTTCATCCACTTGTATAAACTGTTCTGTGACACAGACACTGCACAGCGTGCTTGCAACTTCAAAATGACGCAGCTTGCATAAACTACAAGTGGAAAAGTGTGAAATGCAGATGTAGATGACTGCCAAACCTGTCAGCAAAAGCACAAATCATACAGATTTCAAATTATAGATAGATGTCTACTTAGTGGCTCTCGAAGTCCATTTAAGGGTTCTCACAAAAGGAGAAGGGGCATTACAGTACCGGCCATTCCCACAAACCTATTGGCATGAGAGCCAGCAGTTGGTGGTGCAGTACCAAGCGTGCAAGGATGTCCAGCTTGGCATCCTCTATGGGGTGGGGAGCAAAAGAGTAAGAAGAAAGTGACACATTTCTGATGAAAAAGTCACAGGCATTTCGGAAGGTTTTTGAATAGGAAAATCTGAAAATGTTTGGAATCAATTTTTGAGAACTTGCTCTGGGGTTAATGGCATATTCTGAAAAGAGCTCCAACAATCACAAATGCTCACTCAGATCAGATTCAGCTTCCAGACTCCAAGTGTCTGTGCATGTAAGAGATCTGATGTTCCTTCTATAGCTGCAGATTAGTTGGCACGCTGACGTGCTGACCTGAGATTAGCTCTATTGATGCCAGTGGATATGAAGAAATGTAGAGTCTTTGAATTTCCAAACAAATGTAAACAAAGTCCTGACTTCCTTTTGGGTCCCTTTGGAATACATGGACACATCATTTGTCCTGTTACTTTCTACACAGGGACAATGCATAACAGATTAAAAAAAAACAAAAATTAATCTGAAGTAATTATTCAGAAAAATGGTCCTCATTATTTGGATCCTGTTACTTAAGGTGAACAAGGTTTTGCATCTCTCCTGAGAGCCTTTCCTGTTGTTGTTCAGTTATTTTTAAGCCAAATGAAGCTTTTATTTTTCTTTATTAAAAAGCTCACTTTAAATCGACTTCTTAGCACTGTATACAGCAAACTTTTTCAGCTGTACAAAGACAGACAGCTATATCTTAGAGCCATTCAGTGTAGATTGTGTCAAATCCAAGTATTTCGAGTTCAGCAAAACCAAGCCCATCACTGTCAGTGCAATCAAGTTTTACTAGAAAATTTAGATCTATAAATCAAAACCCTGTAGAATCATATGACAGAAGTTTAAGCACCAGGCAAGGTTTTGATGGTAGGTATATTTCTTGTCATTGTAGTACACCCTATAAGATTCCATCAGGCCAGTAAATGTGGTCCTGTGAGCCTGCCCTCCTGTCTGTGGTTGACTATATCTCTGTTTTTAAGGGTAGAAAGTCAACCTACTTCACAGCTTTTCCACTACAAAGATAGATGTAGACAAAAAAACAATCTTTCTTTTTCAAAAGGATTTACCAACTCCCCTTTTATAGCCACAAAACAGAACAGATTGCCTGGTTTTATTCAAAGGCACTGTAATATTTATTGAACAGAAACTCTAATTAGAACTTTACTTATACGTACAAAACAAAGTTAAACGTAAAGAAAGCAAAACAAATTATACTCCAATTTCCATAAGTAGGATCAGTCTTACTGTTATATACTAATCTTTTATATATACACTGTTACATACTGATCTTTTATATATACTGCTATACATGGATCTTTTATATATATACTGCTATATACTGATCTTTTATATATACTGCTATATACAGATCTTTTATATATATTCCTATATACTGATCTTTTATATCTACAGATCTTTTTTATATATATTGCTATATAATAATCTTTTATATATACTGTTATATACTAATCTTTTATATATATACTGTTGTATGCTGATCTTTTATATATATACTGCTATACACTGATTTTATATATATATATTGCTATAAACTAATCTTTTATATATATATACTGATCTTTTATATATATACTGTTATATACTGATCTTATATATACTGTTTACACTGATATTTTATATATATACTGCTATACACTGATCTTTTATATATACTGCAATATACTAATCTTTTATATATACTGTTACATACTGATCTTTTATATATATACTGCTATATACTAATCTTTTATATATACTGTTGTATACTAATCTTTTATATATACTGCTATATGCTAATCTTTTATATATACTGATCTTTTATATATACTGTTATATACTGATCTTCCTTACATACTGTTATATACTGATCTTCCTTACATACTGCTATATACTACTATTCCATATATACTCTTATATATACTAATATTCTAGCATTTACTGATGTTTTTGTGCATTAAAAATGTAATAAACTGAATCATAGGCTGACATAATGTCTATTTTCTCTCTCCTGCAGAGAAGCTGATCATTTACACTAGCCCCAACTTTTCATAAGAGATGACCAAAATAAAGGAGTCTGTTTTAGTAAAAAAAACCAACCCAACAAACAGTAGCACTTTTCTTTCCAACACTGATTTTGTTGGAATAGGAAAGGGAATAGATTACTTCACAGGAAAGTGTTTTTGCATCTGCTTCAAAGTGCATAGCTAAACTCTTAAACAACTTTGTGTTTGAAAATACAGTATAAATAAAACATCAATCATGATTAAAGGCTGACCTAGCTAATCCTGTTATTGGATTACAGTATGTCAAATTATATACAGTGGATATAGGAACAACAAAACAAAACTGTACTTCAAGAGTCTAAACACCTTTTAAGCTGGTAGTGTCCAACATCCTCAAGTACTGGTCAATTTTCTGATAAATGGAATGATCTTCTTAAACAGGGATGAAACAAATTGGTAAGACAGGAATGCTAAACACTGCCACTTCCTACAGTGTTTCTGTGCTGTGGAAAAACACCCAAGTTTCTAAGCCTGATATGTTTCTTGGAAAAGTTCAGGTTAATATTTGGTAATCAAGGCAAAATGATCAAAATGGGTTTGCTCCATTATCAGTTAATCAGAAACCCCCCTACTGCTAAAACTGTTTTATATAACCTTTCTGATTAAGCAATTACCAAGGCATGTCATTGAAAAATTGTCCTGTATCTAAATATGGAAATAGTAAATACTTTATTCCACAGCTGAAGAGCAGCTATACTTTCACTGCAGCCTGCACACACTGAACTTCCATAACAATAGACCAGCTATAGGCTGGTAATGAAAGGTCACGAAACTAAAAATAAGTATCATTTAATTTAAACAAATTCATTTTCTGGCATTATGGATCTGCAGTTAGAGCAAGAGTTTATTGCCACGTTTGTAAATACGTCAAACTTTCTACCACATTCCATTTCTACGTCCACATTTTTTTAATTTATTATTTAATTTACTATTTAAATGTATTGTATTTATTTCCACCACAATTATTCAGTGTCAGGCTTCAATGACTTAAGCTAAAAATTTCTACATTACTGATTGCAATTTTCCTAAAATTTCCAATGAAACACTTTGGCCATTTTTTAAAATGACTGCAAGAAAATTATGCATATTTCTACAGTTCTGGAGCCCCCAGCACAGGAAGGACATGGAACTTTTGGAGCAGGTCCAGAGGAGGCCACAAAGATGATCAGAGGACTGCAGCAGCTCTTCTATGAGGACAGGCTACAAGAGTTTGGGTTCTGCAGCCTGGAGAAGAGAAGGCTTCTAGGAGACCTTAGAGTAGCCTTCCAGTATCTGAAGGGAACTACAGGAAGGCTGGGGAGGGACTGTTGACAAGGTCTTGCAATGACAGGACAAGGGGCAATGGGTTTGAACTGGCAGAGGAGAGATTTAAACTGGATGTTAGGAGGAAGTTCTTTACAGTGAGGTTGGTGAGACACTGGCACAGGTTGCCCAGGGAGGTTGTGGCTGTTCCCTCCCTGGAGGTGTTCAAGGCCAGGTTGGGTGAGACCTTGAGTGACCTGTCCTAGTGGGAGGTGTCCCCGCCTATGGCAGGTGGCTGGAACTGGATGATCCTTGAGGTCCCTTCCAACCTTACCATTCTATGATTCTATATTTGCTTATAGTAAGTGTGCATGGTGACATTCAGAATCACAGAAACGTCCAGATTGGCAAAGCCCCTCAGGATCACCAAGTCCAACCCTATAACTCTACTCAACAAGATTCACCTTAAAGCATATCCCTAAGCACCACATTCAAACCACCTTTAAACACAACCAGGGTTGGTGACTCCACCACCTTCCTGGGCAGCTCATTCCAGTGTCTGATCATTCTCTCTGTGTAATGTCTAATCTAAATCTACCCAGTCTCAGCTTGAGGCCATTCCCCCTTGAAGTGTTTTAATACAGCTACACTTGCAGAGCAGAGATTTTAAATTTAGCACACCAAGAATATGCTGCAGGCTATCGGCATGAAAACACATAGAGAGTTCAATTATATTATGACTGTTTTGAAATATACCTTGGGAAAGGTTTCTTTTCTGTAGTTTACAGTAGTCTCATATTGGCAGAGAAAATTTTATTTTGAGTCACCAACCCTGAATTTGTTTAAAAATCATTTGGATGTGGTGCTTGGGGATACAGTTTAGAGTGAATCTTCTAGGGTAGGGTTATCAGTTGGATTTGGTGGTCCTGAAAGTCTTTTCCAATACAAATGTTTTTGTGATTCTGTGATTTAACCTATACAAAGTAGAGAGATCTTCACCCACAAATCTACCAGAAATCTTAATTTTTTCCAAGGTAAACTTCTTGAGAAGTCCATTGCCAGGAAATGATCTCTTTCACACATCTGTGCTAGAACATTAGTCTGTTGATGGATTTCTGCACTTGATTTCCTCCATAAACTAAAAACATCTTTTTTTTTTTTTTCATAAAAGTTATTCCAATTACGTTGCAGAACTGCAGAAGTACTGTTTGTCATGTCAAGAGTTGGTCTCAGTCTGTATCATAAACTCAGTTTCCAGCTAGAAGCTCCCATTCTAAGAGCAGCATTCATGCACAACAATGCACAGACTGTAATGAATTTTTATAAAAAGAGAAATTTCATGAGAAGGAAAAAAGAAGTAGAAAAGAAGCTACACAGAGTGGATGCTTATCATTTCATTTTCTACATTTCTGGAAAGTGCTCTGAGCCACAAATTCAGGGTATTTAAAAGGAACAGGTCTCTCTGGTTCCCTATCCCCCCTTGTTCACTCCTTCATCCTCTCTTCTAAGGAAATACAGAATCATGTGTAGAAACACCTCTGCAGGGAATCAAAACTACCAGAGAAGTGTACAGAAGTGGAGATGTGAGACAGAGGTGTATTTCCACAGAGGAGAAACTGTGAAGAGTCCAAGGGGAAAAAGTGGTTGACATATTGTGGGGGGGAGGAAGTGGAAAGAGAGATCATGGTCAGGGAAAACAGAGGAATCAAGAAAGAAGAATGAGAAAAATCTAAGAAGCTAATTTCAAAATGCATTGAGTTCTGCAGTGCTGAAAGAAAAAGGATGATAAAAGACAGAAGGGAAGAAAAAGAAAATAACACTAAAGGAGACTCAACTAAACCTACATATTTCTGAAGTCTGAAAATATGGATAATAAGGTCTAAAAATGAAACTGGGAGCATAGGAAACGCCATGCTGGGCAAAAAAGCCGAACATCTGTTCCAATATTCCGTCACTGACAGTGTTTAGTATCAGAGGCTTTGGAGAATAGTGTAAAACTTTGTGTAGTATACAGCTGGGAATAATTGAGCTCTAAGGAAGGTTCATTATTATTTATAATTCTATCAAATTGAAAGAGAGTACATTTAGGTTAGACATAACGAATATTTTTGGGTTTTTTGTGATGAGGGTGGTGAGACTCTAGAAAAGGTTACCAGCAGAAGCTATGTCCCATGAAGAAGCAAAGATTAAACAAAAATTTCAGGACAAATTATGACTTTTAAATTAAAAAAAAAAAAAAAGAGATGTGTTTGAAGTTGTTGAATTTGGTTTCTTGAGTCTTTCACAGCCTATAGTGTAGTTTTCTCTATTAAAATATTCTAATTAGCCTCAAACCAGCACACCCAGCCTGAGAGACATACATGAGCAAGTTAAGTAAAATTTACAGCAGACTGCATGTCATGCTGATTGTGCTTTGTATTTCTGGTAATAAAATTTGCTGATAAAGTGGCTTTTATCTAATGAAATAAATATTCCACATCTGATTAAAGAACCCTTCAGTTGCTAAAAAATATTTTAATGCTTTGTCTAACTCAATACAGAGAACATTTTTCCCGAGTCCTATCCCTCTCCCAGAAGTTCTCAACAGACAACATATTTTCCATCTTTTCTCTCTGTTCATAAATCTATTATCTA
Organism: Eubucco bourcierii; assembly: GCA_013396675.1. Classification (NCBI taxonomy): domain Eukaryota; kingdom Metazoa; phylum Chordata; class Aves; order Piciformes; family Ramphastidae; genus Eubucco; species Eubucco bourcierii. The sequence goes on from VWZE01011817.1 coordinate 25,976, forward strand.
GGTAATTTTATACTTAGGTAAAAATGATTTCATTGCAGCACATAATATATATTAATAAGAATGTATGACTTTTTCTAATGTTCCTCTTTTCTTTCCACTTCTGTCTTAACAATCATATAATTCCTGTTCTGCTTTATAATGAATCATACGCAAAGGTAAGGAAATAGCCAGTGGAGATGCACATCCATAAGAGATTTATGTATGACTGGCATGATTTTAATAGAGACATCTTTGTCAATTTTTTCTTTTTCCATTATTAACTATACTTGTGGCAAATCCAAGTGTTAATCTCTTCTGGCACACAGCATTACCAGAGGTTGTATAGATAAGCGCAGAAAAGTCAAAAAAACCCAAAAACCAAAAAACCCAACCTGAAAGAATAGTTCCAACTCTACACAACAAAGCAAATTTCCACACTATTTTGCAGTGATACCACTGGTAGCTGGCAAGCTACCCCATAAAACTTATACCATTAAGTAACAATGTGAGACTGTTCTTCCTGACATTTATCAGTTCTACTGCTGCAAAGCTGCATTTGACTCCATTGTCTCTCCTGTTTTGTAAAGCACTTTTACATGCCAGCTTTTCTGCCTGTATGCAGTTGTTCTACAGTCTCCACTGTCCACCTGCCTGCCCCACTTCTTATTTTTCTGCCCCGTTTTCTCCAAAGTGTCTGCAGTTTGTACCAGCTGCAACCATCATTCTGGAGAAGAGAAGGCTTCAAGGAGACCTTAGAGTAGCCTTCCAGTATCTGAAGGGAACTACAGGAAGGCTGGGGAGGGAGGGACTATTGACAAGGACAAGGGGCAATGGGTTTAAACTGGCAGAGGGGAGATTTAGACTTGATCTTAGGAGGAAGTTCTTTCCAGTGAGGGTGGTGAGACACTGGCACAGGTTGCCCAGGGAAGTTGTGAATGCTCCCTCCCTGGAGGTGTTCAAGGTCAGGCTGGACAAGGCCTTGAGTGACCTGTACTAGTGGGAGGTGTCCCTGCCTATGGCAGGTGGTTGGAACTAGATGATCTTTGAGGTCCCTTCCAACCTTACCATTCTATGATTCCATGATTCTTCCCCCTTGCCTGTTCAATTCCACTCCTGCCTTCTGTTGAGCTCTCAGAGCTGTCCGAGAACCCACTCCTGGACACTTTGTTCATTCTGGCCACTTTCTGTAATAACTAAAAATCATGAGAAGTCACAAAAGGACCTTGCAGTATTGAGTGACAGGTATAAAAACATAGATGGCATTTAATGTGGATAAATGTAAAGCAATGCATAAAGGAAAATAAAGAACAATGCTAATTTTACAAAGAGTCCTGAGTTCTGATGGAGAAAGTGTTGAGCTTACAATAGCCGAGGTAAGTGTTGGAGCAGTGCTTCATATCATTGGCATGATTTGTGTGGGGATCACAGAATAGTTGAGACTGGAATGGACCCCTGAGATCATCAAGTCCAGCCTATGACCTAACACTAAGCATCACATCCAGTCTTTCCTCAAACACCTTCAGGGACAGTGACTGACTCCACCACCTCCCTGGGCAGTCCATTTCAGTGTCTAATTACCTTTTCTGCGAGGAAGTGCTTCCTAATATCCAACCTAAACCTCCCCTGGCTGGCTGCAAGCCATGCTCTCTAGTCTTCTCACAAGTTGCCTGGTAGAAGAACCCTGACTCCCACTTTACTATAGGTTCCTTTCAGGTAGTTGTAGAGAGTTTTAAGGTTCCTCCTCTCCAGGTTGAACATCCCCAGCTCCCTCAGCCTCTCCTCATCAGACTTTCCCTCCAGTCCCTTCCCCAGGCTCGTCACAGTCCTCTGGATTTGCTCCAGCAGCTCAATATCTTTCTGGCAGAGAGGGGCCCAGAACTGCACACAGTGCTCAGGGTGAAGCCTCACCAGTGCCATGTCCAGGGGCAGAATGACATCCTAGTCCTGCTGGCCACGCTGTTCCTGATACAAGCCAAGACACCTGGGCACACTCCTGGCTCACGTTCAGCTGATTGTCAAACAGCACTTTCAGGTCTCTCTCTGCCAGGCTGCTCACAGGTTTTGTCCCTCAAGGGGGACTTTTTTTTTTTTTTTTTTTTTTTTTTTTTTTTGTGGGGGGAGGGA
>VWZE01011817.1:28092-39080 GCA_013396675.1 Eubucco bourcierii
TTGTGAGGGGGGAAGGCAAGGAAGAGGGTGAGAAAAAAAAATTAAACATATCCCCCCCCCAAAAAAAACCCCACAAAACCCAACAAAACCAACCAACCAATCAAAAAAAACAAACCCCCAAACCCACAACTCCCCCAAAACCCAAACAAAAAAAAAAAAATCCAAACCAAACAAACCCAAGCCAACCAAAAAATACTAATTAAAAAAAAAATTACTATGTAATAAAAAATGGAAAATGGAAAAAATACAGAGAAAAAAAGTGAGACCAAACTCATGACCACCTTTTGAACTCTTTAGTCTAGACAAGTGATAAATGACAGAGATATGAGTGCTCTTACATCAGGTATGCCATGGGGAATGTGAATAGGGTATGACTATCTACCATTTCTCCCAAGAAAATGCTAAGAGAGATGAGAAGAACCTGGGAGGCAGTAGATATAATCAATAAAAGGTTGCTTTACACAGCATGAAATTAAGTTGCTAAACTCTCTGCAATGGGATGCTAAAAGCTTACATTATTTAAACAAATACTGAAAGGATCTACATAATAAATAGCCACTGAAGTCCACGTAGCAAAAGCACCACAAATATGGAAATACATCACATGTTTCCCAGTTCTTCTCTTAGATTAATTGATAGATGGCTCTGGAAAAGGAGTACGTGGCTTGATAACTGTTTGGCTTAGACTGGATAGGTATTTTCATGTTCTTGTGTTTCTGATCTCAAGTAGATTTCCTTTGTTCTCTTGTACTAGTTTTTGCTGGATTACCTATTTCTCCTCAATAAACATATTGTCTCTTCTTGCTTCAAGCTCCAATCTATTTTGATTGAAATATTTCTACAGACAGCCCAGCTATGAGCACCAGTCAGTGCACACACTGCAGACAGGTACTGATGTTCCCAAACATCATCTGTTACCTGTATGCATGCAGAAAAAAGGTGCAATAAAATCACTGGAGGTCTGTGTACTGTACTCTGATTTTGTTGGGCTAATCAGAATGCAATTTGTCTAAGTTTTTTGAGAGGAATGGTGGCCAGATTGAAAACACTCCCTCTGCTAGAGCTACCAGGAAAACACATGAGCAAACCCAGGATGATAATCATATCCATAATCCACTTCCTAGGAAGTCTCTTGCAAACGTTCCTAACCCATGCCCCAGGCAAGCAGCAGACCTCCCTGTAGGATGGATCAGGCTTGCAAATCAGACCTTCATCGCTCTTATGAGAGTCTGGGGGAGCCAGGGCTCTGCAGCTTGGAGAAGAGGAGACTGAGAGGTGACCTCATTCATGTTTACAAATACATAAAGGGTGAGTGGCAGGAGGCTGGAGCCAGTTTCTGCTCAGTGACGCCTCAGGACAGGACAAGAGGCAATGGGTGGAAGCTGAAGCATAGGAAGCTCCATGTGAAAATGAGGAGGATTTTTTTTAGTGTGAGGGTGACAGAACACTGGAACAGGCTGCCCAGGGAGGTTGTGGAGTCTCCCTCTCTGGAGGTATTCAAAACCCACCTGGACACATTCCTGTGTGATCTGGTCTAGGTGATCCTGCTCTGGCAGGGAGGGTTGGACTGGATGAGCTTTCGAGGTCCCTTCCAGCCCCTGACATTCTGTGATTCACATATTAGCTATGAAACCTCTTCTTAAAGGATTAAGTATGACACCATGCTCACATACGCTCCTCACAGCGCAGACTCCAGCGAAGAGAAACCTACCACTAGCATCTATACAGAGGAGATTCTTATCCTAACGTAAAAGTGAGAAGTAAAAATGCATACTTCGAAATACAAACAACAGACTCCAAAAACTTTAAGAGCTTCAGAGTCCATCTAGGTACCATAATGCAGGAGGAACTCTATGACTTTGGAGCTGTGCCTCAGGGTACATCTGTTTTGTGCCAATATGCAACAGGATGTTCATCAGAAAAAAAAGACAATGTATTTCTCCTAGAGTTACAGAACAGTGGTACAGTCAACTGAGACAAATGACAGGAGGTTAACCTACAGCACCTGGTATAAAAACTAGCTATTATAAAACAGTGGGATACCTGGCTGATACAGTTTACAATATATTCCTCCATGCAAGAGGCTACTGTTTCTAATCTGTGATAGAAATAACTGGCTTACACAAGGAATTCTTACACTTGCTCTTGCATATATTCTAACAACATTTAGTAAGGTGAAACACCCCACACAGATTAGTTTCTCAAAAGGTTTACTTAAAAAGTATATCCATTGGATCTGTGATTTAATCTGTGGCTTTTCTCCACTAAATGTACATTCCTGCAATGCTTCTTAAATCCTTTGTGTCGATTCTCCAACATGAAGATTTCTGCTCTTTACATTTTACTTATTTTTATCCACATATTTCTCTTCAGTTTCTTTCCTCAGTTCCCCAGTCTTGGGAGCAGATGCTGAGGCACCAATGACTCATTAATCTCAAGAGGGTTTTATCATGAACGAAAATAAAACTTATGAACAGCTCCACATTTACCAGCCTTGGTTGTACTAGAGAATCAACAAAGCTCTTTTTGAGACCAAAAATCAAAACAAAAAAAAAGCCCTCTCTGTACATGTTACAATAGACTTACTATCTCAGAGCAAGGTCAGAGACCTTCACATTTCATCTTTAAATTATGTCAGACGAATAAAACAATTTTCCTTCCCCTTACCCACTAATATGGATATGTAAAAGCAGATATGACACTGAGCAGTATTTAAATTAATGAGACCATTGTTAAGGTAGTTCAGAGGTTCAGGGACAGGCTTGCAAGGAGTAGCTCCTCACTGGCTGCTTCACATGCACAACTGGAGCTCAGATTTAGAAAATAAACAAGGGCAAATCATGCCTGACAAATTTGGTGGCTTTTAACGAAGAAGTCACAGCGACAGTGGACAAAGGAAGGGCAACTGATGTCATTTACCAGGACCTGAGTAAGGCATTCGACTCTGTCCCACGTGACATCTTGGTCACCAAACTGGAAAAACATGGACTTGATGGGTGGAGTGCTGCTGGATAAAGAACTGTCTGGATGGTGGCACAGTGTGTGGTGACCAAGGGCACAATGGCCACCTGGAGACCAGTGCCAAGTGGCGTCCCTCAGGGGTCAGTGCTGGCACCAGTGCTGTTTGACATCTTTGTCAGTGACGTGGACAGAGGAATGGAGTGCACCCTCAGCAAATTTGCAGAGGGCACCAAGCTGTGTGGCACAGTCTCTTCTTCTCCAGACTGAACAACCCCAACTCTTTAAGTCTGTCCTCATAGCAGAGGTGCTCCAGCCCTCTGAGCATCCTTGTGGCCCTTCTCTGGACACGTTCCAGCACATCCACATCCCCCTTGTAACAGGGACTCCGGAACTGGATGAACCTGGAGAACTCCAGGTGGCTTCTCACCAGAGCAGAGTAGAAAGGACTCCCCTTCCCTCAAACCCTAGAAGATAAATGAAATCTCACTTTTTTTTTTTTTTTTTTTTTTTTTTTAACAGGCTAAAACAGAATCTTAAAACCACTCCGTTAGGAGTATTCAGGTGGGACAAAGCATTTAAGCATCCCTATACCCAAGGCTTTGAGTGATTTACCACAGGAGCAGCCAAATCCCAAACCCTGTCCACCTGTGTTCCCTGTAGCACCTTAGAATCATAGAATGTCAAGGTTGGAAGGGACCTCAAGGACCATCTAGTTCCAATCCCCTGCCATAGGCAGGGACACCTCCCACTAGTACAGGTTACTCAAGGCCCCATCCAATCTGGCCTTGAACACCTCCAGGGAGGGAGCATCCATGACCTCCCTGTGCAACCTGTGCCAGTGTCTCACCACCCTCACTGTAAAGAACTTCCTTCTAACATCCAGTCTAAAATCTCCCCTCTGCCAGTTTAAATCCATTGCCCCTTGTCCTGTCGTTGCAGGACCTTGTAAATAATCCTTCCCCTTAAATGCACTAGGCAGCATAAACTGTCCCTCTTTTCTAGTCCCATAATTTAGGAATTTTTAAATTGGCATATAACCCATGTTTCTCTCCAGAAAAGGTATGGACACTGTCACCTCAATTCCTAACAAAGGCTCATGGCAGAGCTGCTAGCTCTGAGGCGCAGAGCACTGAGTTCCTACTAAGCAGCAGTATACTCCTTTCTGTTGTGTAGGGTATCGGTTGTGTTTTTAAAAGGCCACCATTTTTTTTACAAACCTGAAAAATCTAACAATGAATGTTATATTTGTGAGTCTATATTTTTAGGCACTGTATTTCCCCCCCGGACACACACACACTAAAACCCGAACGCAGTCATAAGCTGTGGTTAAAAATGCTGTTCCGTAAATGTGCAGAGACTTCAGAATGCATTTTTAGTGTGACAGAAGGTCTTTACTTTGTAGAAATCAGGACTTAGCATTGAAAATGCACATGGTAGTTGTATAAATAATAAATCTATACTTACTATACTTACCACCTTACCTTTCAGAACACAGATTTAGAAAGCTTTCTACAGTGAACAGCACCTAAAGGGGATAAGGCAGGCTGCCAGGCAGAGGGTAAAGCTAAGAAGATCATAGTGGGTTTGCTTCTTGGTACAAAGTTATGTGACCATGGAATCACTGTTTCATTTGTTACAAGGTTACAGTGAACACACTCATTTTTCAGTCCCTGTGCTCCATTACCATTTAAAACACATACAATAAAAAGAAAGAGGGGAGATTTAGACTGGATGTTAGGAGGAAGTTCTTTACAGTGAAGGTGGTGAGGCACTGGAACAGGTTGCCCAGGGAGGTCGTGGATGCTCCCTCCCTGGAGGTGTTCAAGGCCAGACTGGATGAGGCCTTGAGTAACCTGTACTAGTGGGAGGTGTCCCTGCCTATGGCAGGGGGTTGGAACTAGATGATCCTTGAGGTCCCTTCCAACCTTACCATTCTATGATTCTATGATTCTAAGAAATTGATTAGGTGGTGAAAGAATACTTAAAATAAATATGCAAAATGGTTCCCTATGGGCCTCCTAAGGAAAGTTGCTATGATTATACATGTTCCACCTCGGCAAGTCTGTAGTCTATCCCCTTTTCACAGGGATATACACAAAAATCACTTCAAGAAATCTTCTGCCATTCTAATTTTTGGATAATCGTCTGCTACACTAAATTTACCGTCATTGTCTTTTCTGCAGCCAGAAATTTGGTAAGGAGTCAACCTTTATGGGTGATGATTCTAAGTTATCAAGTAAGCCTGGTGACTAGACCTGTGCTGCCTAAATTATATTTGTCTTTACAGTGCCTTCAGTTTTACTTCTTATACCACAACTCCTTATTGCATTTCTAATCATTACTTCAGCCCAGTTTTTAAAAACATCTCACAGCTCCATGCTACCAGCTGTTGTTTTCTTTCCTAATGCACTTCACTTGCAAGGAAAAATTCCTCAACAGAAAAAAATTCCCAGATCTAGATTTCTTTGAACCTCATCTTTGCTTACTGCTTTTCAGCTCCTGAGACAAACTGAAGCAACCATTCCTTGCTTTAGACTCAAAAATACTTTTAGGACTTAAACTTAGTAAGGAAACCAAACATGACCAACGAGGGTACTGTCATTTAAATGCATTGATCTGATTTCTTCAAATCTGCAGGATTCCAAAGACTGGGTGACTTGAAAATTCTACCAGTACCAGTGGTTTTCCAACTCTGGACTCTATCTCAGTATAAAACTTGCAGAATTTAAACTCTATTTCAGTACAGAGTACCACAATTTTAGGTTAATGTACAATTTTCTAACTGATCTAAACTAAGCCAAATGAAGGCACTCTTAAATGAAAGTTAAATTGTATCTACTCTACCATTTGTTCCAGTTCAATCATTCCAAAGATTGAGTGGAAAAGAGTACAAGGAAAAGACAAAACAAAGAGATAAACCTTATAGTAAATTGGTATGGTTTTAAAATATCCAGATGTGTTATTTGACATAGAGGAAACATCAGCTGCACATCTTGTTTTGACTTATATGCATAGTTTTTTCATGAGCTATAAACATATCAGTAAGGAAATACAGCATCTACAGGAAGGAAATACAGCACATAAAATATGAGACAAAAATAAATAAATGAGAGAGTGATTGGCATTGGAATGGGTTGCCCAGGAAGGTGGTGGAGTCACCATCTCTGAAGGTGTTCAAGAAAAGACTGGATGGGGCACTTAGTGCCATGGTCTAGTTGATTGGCTAGGGTTTGGTGCTAGGTTGGACTGGATGAGCTTGGAGGTCTCTTCCAACCTGCTTGATTCTATCAGCATGGAAATAAAAATGTAAAATGTTGCTTCACAGAGTTCACTGTAGTTACTGGAGAACTGCAGGTAACACTCCCACTAATACTCACGGTTGTATAAAGCTCACAAAATGTAGCTTACAGGTTTGACTTTCTTACAAACCCCTCAAATCTTAAGAGTATATTAAAGTACATAAGTCTTGCACTCAAAACAAGTCTTCAAAATGTAATTCTGCCATAAACTTTTTAGGGTTGAAGAAAAGCAACAAAAGCCTTAAAATCTAGTTCTACAATATTATATCTGAGAGGACAAGGGAACCTTTCAAAATCTTAACAAACAAACTCAACAACCACATATGAAGCAGCCTGCAAAATTTTCTGCTTGGGACTTCATAACAGCCTATACTAAATTCTTGTGTCAAACTTTAGGGTGTTGATTATGAAAGGTGTGCTTTAAAAAGAATAAAAATTGGATGTGTCAATAACACAGCAATCCATCATGCTTCATTCTACTGTTGAGTGAAGGACTAAGTGATGCACTAAGATGTAGTTCCTCTGCCTCAAAGTACAAGTACAAATGGGCAGTAAAAATTACTATTGTTGTACAATATATAACAAAGTCCTAATGACTTCAATCTCACAGTAATGCAATTCTGTTCTTGCTTAGAAGCTTGGCTAGAGAAAGGGAAGATAGTAGAATATTTCTTCTTGCCATAAGTTTTCAGCTATGTAGCATGGTGCCAAGGCTGAATCAAACATCTCAGCTTAGGATTAATGACTTAGCTGGGAGAGGAGGCACAAGACATGTGCAGGATATGAAATGCAACTTTCAGATTCAAACAATTCCTATTTGCACATTCTTGTATGAATTTTAGAGGAGACTAATTACAGTTTTCAGGTAACAGGTACATGTTTCTGTATTAAAATAAAAGCAGTATATTTGTCAAATATAACTCTCCTCAGTGAAGAAGGTAGAAAGGAAAGAAAAAGCCTGTTTAGAATCACAGGATCAGTCAGGGTTGGAAGGGACCACAAGGATCATCTAGTTCCAGCCCCCTGCCATGGGCAGGGACACCCTACCCTAGATCAGGCTGCCCACAGCTTCATCCAGCCTGGTCTTAAACACCTCCAGGGATGGGGCCTCAACCACCTTCCTGGGCAACCCATACCAGGCTCTCAGCACTCTCATGCTGAAGAACTTCCTTCTCACATCCAGTCTGAATCTCCCCATCTTCAGCTTTGCTCTGTTCCCCCTAGTCCTGACACTACCTGAGAGCCTTAAAAGGCCCTCCCCAGCTTTTTTGTAGCCCCCTTCAGCTTTTGGAAGACCACAAGAAGGTCATCTGGGAATCTCCTCTTCTCCAGATTGAACAGCCCAAGCTCTTCCCATCTGTCCTCATAGTAGAGCACCTCCAGTCCTCTGAGCATCCTCATGGCCCTTCCTCTGGACACACTCCAGCATGCCCACACCCCTCTTATAATAGGGGCTCCAGAACAACTGGATGCAGAACTAATTTTTAGTAAAAGTTGTGTCATTTTTAGTAGACAACAGAGACTATTATGCTAAGGCAGAACTATACAATGCTTTCTGAAAATTTTCTGAATAAAGGTCTTACCTTTGCAAGTATTCTTTAAAAAAATAGTCTTCTACAACTTCCCTGAGAAGTAGACTGTGTGTTTCTAATTAAAATAAAATTGTGGTTTTATCTCTATGTAGGAATATTAGTAACATACAAATTCGGCATTTTTGCATTCTATGAGAACATGTCAAAGAATGATTTCGATAACTTCTCTTAGACATTCACAGCCCTAACACATTTGACAGTCTTTTGAATATCAAGGTGCTGGAGCAAGTGCAGAGAAGGGCAATGAAGCTGGGGAAGGGCCTGGAGAATAAATCTTACGAAGAGCAACTGAAGCAGTTGGGGATCTTTAGCTTGAAGAAGATGAAGCTAAGGGGATACCTCACTGCAGTCTGCAACTACCCGAAAGGATGTTGTAGAGGAGGTTGGTGGTGCTCTCTTCTCATAAGTAATTAGTGACAGAACAAGAGGGAATGGCCTCAAACTGCAACAGGATAGGTTTAGACTGGATATTAGGAATATTTTTTCACAGAAAGAATGGTTAGATGTTGGAATAGGCTGCCCAGGGAGGTGGTTGAGTCACTGTGATGGTTTGGGAGTTCCCTGCCCCCCACACTTTGCAAAATGACCCAGACTAGAACTCAGTCGGCTGGAAGTTAAGGACTGAAGCTCTATTTACAGTTCAGCACAATGTACAAGCAGAGATATACACTATAGACAGGAATAGTTACAGAAATAGACAAGTTAAAGGTAATACAGAAACACAACTCCCCTCCAGAAATCAGAGACCCCAGGAAGAGCTCCCAAACACCCTTCCACCTTCTCCCCACCCCTGTACCTTACCCCAAGGTTTGCCTTACACACAAAGTGAATTAGGAGGATTGGCCGGGGGGGGTTAGAAGAAAAATGGTTAGTGAAGATTAATTGGAAAAAGAGGAGACAGAGCCAGAAGCTGCTAGACTGCCCCAGCCACTGTGCTGTGCCCCCAGAGAGAGCCAGAGAATGCCTTATCTGTGTTTATGTTCTTTTCCCAAAACAATCTCAACAAGCATATGAGTGAAATAGACATCAGCATGTTTTCCTTTCACAGCCTATAGTGTAATTTTCTCTATTAAAATATTCCAATTAGCCTCAAACCAGCACAGTCACCAACCCTGGATGTTTTTAAAGGTCATTTAGATGTGGTGCTTGAGGGATACGGTTTAGGGATGAACTTTGTAGAGTAGGGTCAGTGATTAGACTTGATGATCCCAGGTGTCTTTTCCAACCTGAATGATTCTATGAGTAAAACAAAGTAGTTTTCCAGGTAAGTTATTACCAGGAAATATTGAACATATTTTTTTTGTTGTTGTTTAGCTGTGTGTGGTAGCATGCTCAGGAGCATGTGTTAAAGGTTGCCTAATTTTGAAATACTTCCTTCCAGCACCTTACTCTAGCTTTTCTCTCAGTTGTTCTTTAGGGCTAGATATTTGCTGTGAGTATAAAGTATCATGGGCAATTGCCACGTGACAAATTACTGCTTTCATCCATCAAATATTAAAGCTGCTCACTACTGACCTTGAGCACCACTTAGGCTCCCACAGCCACGGCCCTTTTCTAAGTCAGCAGGGTACAGTTGGCAGAAATTCAGCCAAGCAATCAGATTCATGCCCATTCTCAAAAGCTGGGTCATTTTAAAAGCTCTGTGCCTCCCGTAGCACAAGCAGGGGCTTGACCACTCTTGGAAAGGTGTCCGACACTTGACCATTCCTACCAAAGGGTATTACCTGCTCGCATTGATGTGCAGCCAAGTATTTCTCAGTAGGTATTTTCACTTAACATTTACTCTCAGGGAACCTGTGTAGTGGGAGATATTTACGAGTTGCTTTCAGCTTAAAAATAAATCACCTCTAATTCCTCTAAGCGAAATCAATCAAAAGTCTGTAAAAAATGGACTGGTTGTTTGGTCGATTCTGGCAGAAAAGTAAACAGCACTTCAGCTTTTCTCCACCATTAAGGTCTAAATGGCCTAGAAAGTAAATCAATATCTCCAGTCAGCCTTCTGGCTATTGTTTAGCCAGTAGATATGGATTTTCTCTAGCTTATTGCACTCCTTTGGGACTAACCTGTAATCCTTGGAGAGTAATAATAAGTTCGTTATCTAGTTCAGCTCTCTGTTGTACATTTAAATGGACCACATCCATCAGCAGCACTTGTTAAAGTTAAAGGACAATGACATCCCATTCAACCTATTTCACAGGGAAACACATGCTATACCTGATGGAGAACATTATTCAAAATACCCCATTTGTTGCAAATGTATGAAAAAAACTTAAGTATTACAAATGAGTAATAATTGTTGCAAATGTATTAAAAAATATTACAAATTGGCAATATTTGTTGCAAGGGTATTAAAAAAAGTAAATATTAGAAATTGGTAATATTTGTTGCAAATGTATTAAAAAAATATTAAAGATTAGAAATTCATAATATTTGTTGCAAATGTATTAAAAAACTTAAATATTACAAATTGATAATATTTGTTGCAAATGTATTTTAAAAAAATGTAAATATTAGAAATTGGTAATATTTGTTGCAAATGTATTAAAAAAATATTAAAGATTAGAAATTCATAATATTTGTTGCAAATGTATTAAAAAACTTAAATATGACAAATTGGTAATATTTGTTGCAAATGTATTTTAAAAAATGTAAATATTAGAAATTGGTAATATTTGTTGCAAATGTATTAAAAATGTAAATATTAGAAATTGGTAATATTTGCTGCAAATATATTAAACAATGTAAATATTAGAAATTGGTAATATTTGTTGCAAATGTATTTAAAAAATTAAAGATTAGAAATTAATAATATTTGTTGCAAAGGTATTAAAAAACTTAAATATTACAAATTAGTAATATTTGTTGCAAATGTATAAAAAATATTACAAATTAGTAATATTTGTTGTAAAGGTATTAAAAAATGTAAATATTAGAAATTGGTAATATTTGTTGCAAATGTNAAGGTATTAAAAAATGTAAATATTAGAAATTGGTAATATTTGTTGCAAATGTGTTTTAAAAAAATTAAATATTAGAAATTGGTAATATTTGTTGCAAATGTATTAAAAAATATTACAAATTAGTAATATCTGTTGCAAGGGTATTAAAAAATGTAAATATTAGAAATTGGTAATAT
>VWZE01011821.1:2715-35550 GCA_013396675.1 Eubucco bourcierii
CCCCAACTCTCTCAGCCTGTCCTCACAGTAGAGCTGCTGCAGCCCTCTGAGAATATTGGTGGCCTCCTCTGGACCTGTTCCAACACTTCCATGTCCTTCCTGTGCTGGGGGCTCCAGAACTGCACACAGGACTGCAGATAACTTTCACTGAAATAAATGAAAAAGCACTGGCACAAATGCGAACAATTTACCCATTTAATGTTGAAATACTGATAGTCCCATGTAAACAAAAAGTTTTATATGAAATGAGATCCATTGTATTTTCCCATTTAGAACACTATCAGTTCAGTAAAGGTTGTATTAGCTGCCCTGCTTAACAGAAGTCAGAAAAAAGGACTGCAAGGTACAAGACAAGAGGACACAATTTAACAGCATTGAGGCTTCCCTATCTATTTAATATGAGACTTTTTTTCCTTTTATGAAATTGTTCATTTGTTTTTGTTTTATTTCATTTTGGATTTTAGGTATTACTTATGTATCTTACCTATCATTTCAGTTCTACCCATAAAAGCAAATCCTCTTTAGTAAGCTAGAGCTCGAGTATCAAGATGTAACACTGACAGTCTCAATAGTACCAAAGAAAACTGTCCTTACACTCTAATTTTAAGTAGAGAAAGAAAAGGACCAGTCATCCATGTTCTGGCTCTATAGGGTCAGAGTCTGCAGAAATATCTTGCTCTCAACTGCTGTCACAGAGATAGACTACCCATTAGCCAGTTATAGAATCACTTCAGTGGAAAAGGCCTCTAAGATCACAGAGTCCAATCGCCAAGCTAAGAACATTGTGGCCATTACACCGTGTCCCAGAGTGTCATGTCTACTCAGTTTTTGAACACCTCCAGGGATGGTCACTCTTCCACCTCCCAGGGTAGCCTGTTCCAAACTCTGAGCACTCTCAGCAAAAAAATTATTCCTAATATCCAATCTAAATCTCTCCTGGTGCAATTCCAAGTCATTTCCTCTCATTTCATCATTTGATGCTGTGTTGGTTTGAGGCTAATTGGAATATTTTAATGAGAGAAATTAATTCATTGGCTGTGAAAAGAAAAATAATAGTGATGTCTGTATCACTCATTTGTTTTGCAGAGGGACACAAATAGTCAAAATATAAGATAAGGCACTCCTCACTACTTCCCCTTTGGTCTGTGTGTGGGGCTGCATCTTGCCGTAACTCCTTTGCATGAAACCTGTGTAGCCTGATCTAACCATTTCTTTGTAACTCCTCACTGGCTCTTGACACCTCACCTCAGATCTCTGCAGATTTATCATGTGAGCTATATGGAGCTTTATCTGGTTACTTCTGAGATAAGGGGTGGGGTGGCAAGGAGGGGGGTGGTTGGTCGGGAGCCCTGCTGAGCAGTCTGACTGCTCAGGAAGGATTTTGAATTTCTGTATTATTTTTAACTTGTATATAACTGTAAATATCTGTATTTGTTGTGTAAATATCCTTGTAAATTTGTGCTATGCTGTAAAATACAGTTTCATTCCTTAACTTCCAGCTGGCTGAGCTAGTTTGGTGAACGTGGGGGACAGGGGGAAACTCCCAAACCACAACAGATACCACCTCACTATGACCTCCTTTCTGGCAGTTATAAAGAGCAAGAGAATTTCCCCTCTGCCTCCTCTTCTCCAGGCTAAACAATCCCAGTTCCCTCTGCTGTTTCTTTTAAGACTTGTGCAACATTGCACTGCAACTCCTACCCAGTAACAAACTGACAGCCAGCACAACTCTCAGGCACAAAGGGAACACATTCACCCCTAGGAAACTGGACTGAGTAAATCTCTGCCCTCAGGGAGCTGAGAGTTCCCCTTCCAGCATAGTTGTACCGAGCATGGACCACTCAGATTTTGCAATTCAAGCATGAGCAGCTAGGCTGGGTTTTTAATTCCCTCTACCTTACATAGTAGATGCTGCTGGTCAGTAATTCAAGCACACATGACAATAGCTTCGTCTGCCAGGGAAGACTACGGAATAAGGAGAAAGCCTGAGGAAAAACTCACAGCCCCGCACAAAATGGAGGTCAGCTGTGTCAGACACATGCACGCAAACATCTGCACACTGGGCAACAGGAGAAATTCACTGTGGTTTGCATGTTCACTTACCCCTGCCAGGTAACACTTCTTGAAGAAAGCATCAGAAAACAATAACAAAGACATGCCCAACAGCTTGGGCTTCCAAGCCACACAATCCACACAATCCAACCCCAGCCACTCTCTGTGTGGGAGAATACAAATTCACTAGCTTATAGTCAATTTTCCCAAAGAAAGCAAAACTTGGTTTTCTGTTTCCTTGCTATAGAAATTGGTAAGAAATAAAGATCTTATGTGTGCAGTTCTGGAACCCTCAGCACAGGAAGGACATGGAAGTGTTGGAGTGGGTCCAGAGGAGGGTCACAAAGNGTGAGGGTGGTGAGGCACTGGCACAGGTTGCCCAGGGAGGTTGTGGCTGCTCCCTCCCTGGAGGTGTTCAAGACCAGAATGGATGAGGCCTTGAGTAACCTGTACTAGTGGGAGGCGTCCCTGCCTATGGCAGGGGGTTGGAACTAGATGATCCTTGAGGTCCCTTCCAACCTTCCCATTCTATGATTCTATGATTCTATGATCTTGTTCTACTTCCACCTTCTTAATGGTAGGAAGACAGAAGATATCAATTCACAGGCTTTTTTGCAGAATTCACAGACTTCACGGAAGCAGGAAAAGATAGACTCTCTTACATTTCCTTGCTGTCAGAGTTACTTAACAAATCTCCTTCCCTCACTCCCTTTGAGCTAGACAACTCATTTTTTCTTTGATGTATCTGTAACAGGCAATAAAAAAGTGTCTCCTGCTTTAAACCACTCAGCCTGAAATGGTATGTTTATTTGCACTTCATTCACCAATTGAGACAACTAAAAAAACATTCTTAACTATCTCCTCAGAAGGTAGGAATTCAAACTGAACAAAGAGAAAGAAAAAAATAATATCATATCACCTCAAATTTCCATAAGACCATTAATTAAAAAGATATATATGTTTCTGTGTGTATATATATATATATTTTTTTTTTTTTATATATATATATATAGTGTCTAACACCATCATTCACAGGGAAACTTCATGTCCTAGTGGATGGGAGGTTGACCATGAGCCAGCAATGTGTTCTTGTGGCTAAGATGTACAACGCTATTCTGGGGTGTATTAGAATGGCTGTGGTTAGTAGGGGGAGAGAGGTTCTGCTCCCTGTCTGCTCTGCCCTAGTGAGGCTACATCTGGAATATTGTGTCTAGTTCTGGGTCCCTCAGTTCAAAAAGGATATAGAACTGCTTGAGAGAGTCTAGTGCAAAGCCTCAAAGATGATTAAAGGAATGGAATGTCTTTCTTACGAGGAAGTGAAGCTGAGGCATAGGAAGTTACATGGAAACATGAGGATCTGCTTCACTTTGAGGGTGACAGAGCACTGGAACACGGTGTACAGAAGGGCTGTGGAGTCTCCCTCTCTGGAGATAGTCAAACTCTGCCTGGATGTGTTCCTGTGTGATTTGCTGTGGGTGATCCTGCTCTGGCAGGGGGGTTAGACTGGATGAGCTTTCAAGGTCCCTTCCAGCCCCTGACATTCTGTGATTCTGTGATGTCTTGTAGTGACATTTTTTGTTAAAATACAATTGAATTAATAAATCAGTCAGTAAAGATAGGTGGTTTTATCCAACACTCCCATGTATCCAGGTAACTCATTATCTCTCCCTTCCCACACAATCCTCCAGTCAGTGATCAAAAGTGATCAAAAACCCTTGACTTCTCACCTAGCTGAGAAAAAGTGGTTCGATTTACAGCGAAGGACAAAAGTCACCTGTATACCTACCACAGCAGGCTACTGAAGTAAGAGTTCTCTTCTGTTGTCCAGATAATACAAGCGTTCTGTTGCACTATTTTTACTCAGGCAACACTGACTCAACACCGTGGAGAGGCAGAAAGTGGTTTTATAGCGATGGCAACAAGTCGCGCAACAGGGAGAGGACACCTAGTGGTGGCCTGCGATAATTAGGGTTGGTAGCATGGGAGCAACAGATGACATTGTTAATGCGGGACCTGATTCGGCAAAGCTCTTAGACACTTACTTTAAGCACTTTAGCAAGACTTACCATTCAACTAAGCTTGTATTTATGAGCTTTTCTGGATCAGCAATAAACCAGTAAAAAGGAGAGTAAGACGTGCCTATGTGATGCGCTCAGAAGTATGTTTTGCTAGAAGCCTGAGCTTTAGCAGCAGCTGGAATGAGTATCAACACTGACAGGTTCATTAACCTTCAAAAGGGTTGGCAAATTGCAAACCAGATTTCAGTACAGGTCAAATCCAAACAGAACATGGCTGCAACTCACAATTACTGCATATTTTATGTCATGGGTTGAGTCAAATCTGCTGCTGTTACAGCAATTTATTTTTTTTTCCCAAAATAACCTTTATGCACATCCTGCACTTTAAAATTAACTCTAATTCTAATAATCAGACATCTCAGAATGAAAAAGACCTAGGGTATCATTTTAGAAGTACTGTGTGCAGTTCTGGAACCCTCAGCACAGGAAGGACATGGAAGTGTTGGAGTGGGTCCAGAGGAGGACCACAAAGATGATCAGAGGGCTGGAGCAGCTCTGTTGTGAGGGCAGGCTGAGAGAGTTGGGGCTCTGCAGCCTGGAGAAGAAAAGGCTTCGAGGGGACCTGATAGTAGCCTTCCAGTATCTGAAGGGGGCCTACAGGAAGGCTGGGGAGGGATTATTTACAACGTCCTGCAATGACAGGACAAGGGGCAAGGTTGTGGCTGCTCCATCCCTGGGGGTGTTCAAGGCCAGATTGGATGAGGCCTTGAGTAACCTGTACTAGTGGGAGGTGTCCCTGCCTGTGGCAGGGGGTTGGAACTAGATGATCCTTGAGGTCCCTTCCAACCTTACCATTCTATGATTCTATGATTTCTACTTAGTCATACTGCTAGATGTTCTGCTAGTCAATCTGCTAGGTATTTTACTGTGGGGAGAGTAGCTCATAAAGCCTGGGCTAAAAGCTACTTTTGGAAAACACTGTTATTTGAAAGAATCAGTAAATTCATGCTATAGACAAATTTAAAGTGTATCATTTGAAATGTAACAATACATCTGCTCCTAATTCTTCATGTCTGTGAGAACGTTTCAGTAAGAATAACTCTTTAGTTGCATACAAATGATGTAAAATATTCAGATGTCTGCTTAAGCCCTTTCATAAAATTTGTTAAAGTAAGTAAGCAAGCATTGCTCTACTATGTCCTGTTTGCTATTTTTAGGAACCTATGCTATAAGAAGAAAAAAAAAAAAAGTCCAAACAAATCCATTTTCAGAAATGCATGCAAAAATAACATTTCTGCACTCACTAATGTAAATAACCTTTTTTTTTTTTTAACCTTGGATGTTATCGTGTAGGATTTTAAGCATGTGGTCTCTTTGTCAACATGTCAGCTGTAAAGGACTGGAGTATTAGATATTGTAGCCAAAAAAGCAGTTTTAGGACTGTACAAGTTTTCAAATTCAGTGAATTCATTCCTGAAAATGTACGTCTTGTCCCTTTTTTTAAGTGCTTCTTTCCATTTCCACTGAGTCATACATTTGGATAACCTACTAGTATCAGACTCATATGAATATATCTGTTAGATTTAATGTCTTTATTTAACTGATTTAAACAAGGTGGAAACAAATCAAGAAAAGGAAACATGATCCAATGGTATCTTATAAAAATGCTTTACATTTTTGCCAACTCATCCTAAGTTCAAGTTACTAATCATCTGAAGTCCAGCTATGTGACACTAAAAAAAGGTAAAAGCTCAAATAATTTCAATCTGCCCTTTCTGCTGGATGACACAGAAATACATCAGTGGGATAACAGCTTTATTACACAACCTGGTTTGTTCATCAATCAATTTTTCATGAAGTATCCTCTTTGCAGGTTATGGAGAATGAGTTTGCTCATTGTCCTCTCACTTTTTTTTTTTAACATAATGTTCATTATTCTGGATCCAAATGCATAGTATGTAGGATTCATCTGCACTACATTTAAAACTAACACCAGCTCACATGCAAAAAAATACTAAATCCTTTTAACCACACCCAAAGAAGCTCCACTCCTTTGTCATAAACAGTCAGAGTTGCTTCCTGTTCTGGGTGTGCCAATAAGATACAGAAAGGAGTAAAAGCACCAGAAAAGGTCTCTATAGAATATATATATAAATAAAGAAATATATATATATTTCCCTATAGAACTAACTTACTTCCTGATCTAGCAAAGTTCATCCCTACCCATTTTTGTGGTTTAAAATATTAAGAGTGCTATAATGTACAATTTTTCCAGAGTGGCAATGGATCACAGTGCAGAACAGTTTCACAAACTACACCCAAAGCAATAATCAACTAACATAATAATAAAAGCCAAGTGTGGATATCCATGACTGTTTTCATTTCTGATAGCTGCAAAAGGCAGAATTTAAAAAAAAAAAATAATTAAACAAACCAAGAAACTCAGAACATTTTTTTTTTCCTTGCAGACATTTCACATTGGGATTATGTATTTATCACTGTTCCCACACGTTCTCACAGCCAACAGGAATCCTTCTCAAAAGCAGCCAACAAACTTCTGCTTTATTGTAGGCTTAAAAAAAAAAAAAAAAAAAGGAAAAAAAACTTACAANACCTTCTTTCACCTTCCTGAGTACATCCAGGGAGCACTATCATACATCAAACACAAACAGATGGACTCTACTTGTCAAATAAAGTATCATAGAAGAAATATTTCACAAGTTTTACTACTGTAATCAAAGGTACAGTTGTAACCAAGTAGGTATTAGCCAAAGAATAAGGGGATCAAAGACCAAGTACGGCTGGTGTGGGTCATGTCCTCTGGACATTTTGAGTCCCCCTATGTTGCAGAGGCAACTATTTTTGGTTTTAAATACCTGATTTACCTTTGACAAGAGATAGAAGGGGGGGAAAGAAAAGGTATTCATTCCTCTGCCTAGTGGGGTTTTATAGAGGCAAGTTATTAACTCAAGCTGCCAGTAAATGTCATTGAACGGATTTGAGAAGGTTGTCTCCCTGTAAAGCACACAGGAGGCAAACTTAAAGCTTTATGCAAAATCTGCTACATCACTTGCCTTAGCTAAATGGAGAATAAAGCTGCAGTGCTCTGTTTCTGTGTCAAAACCAGAATTCTAGTATATTGCAGGAGGCAAAGCAAAGAATTTGCAAGATACAATCATCAAAAATAATGACCTATTTCAGGGTCTTTTTGCGAAACAACTGAAAATGTTTGATACTTAGCATCTTCCAGCATCACGTAATTTTTAAATATAATCTGACTTTATTTGTAGGCTTGCTTTACACTTAGGTCTCTGCTAAATCAGAAAGTGAATACTTACTTTAGCACTGGTGAGATAACCAGCAGGGAAAACACCAGAAATGTTGCCAAGTCATCCTTCAATATTCATTTAATAAACCTTTCTCAAAGTAAGTAAATCAGCTTGTGCAAACCTATTTTAATTGTCCTTCCATGAAAATGCTGTACCATTTCTTATTACACTTTCCCCAATGAAGTTGTAGAAAGCAGCAGTTATTTTTCATGGTTTTAGCACTTTCTTTTAAAATATATCATATATAGAACTACAGAAATGGGGAGAGAAGGAATGAAGTGACTGAATCATGGCTAGATGTGCCAAAGCTCTAAACACTTCCTAGTCACAAGCATGCCAAATTAGGGAATGCCACAATTTCCTGGAAATGTCACCATGCCAAACTGGCATGCGACATAAGGTCCTGTCTTGAAATAGTGGAGTTGACAGTTAAGAAGCCAGTGACTAAAAACCTGAACTACCCATTTTTTTACAAAGAAGATCAGCATTTGATAAACCCAGCCTACACACAGCCTTCGAACCGTGAACATTCTAGGAAATGTACTCAATTATAACTGGTTTCAATTTCTCCCAAAACAGAAAAACACGGACAGGTATTTTTAATCCCCTGAGACTACAAGAGCATTAACTTCAAAACCTCAAGTGCTGGCCCCCAAACTCAAATGCAGACTGAGGTGGTTGCTCAGACTTTTAGTTTTCTCAATAGGAGCCTATCCGTATTTGTTGTGCTGGTGGTTCCAAATACATCTTTGTCTGTGTATGTCCCCCAGTTGTTAGGAGAGAGCAGGTGGTTACTCTGTGCTTTTTTTGGTTTGGTTTGTTTTCCCAAAAGGCTTTTTTTCTATGTTTAATTATAATAATTGATGAGTTGAAAACCTGCTGTTCAATTCTGGTTCTTGTGTAGTTTATCAGAGACATGACTAGCTTTTTCAGCATGAGTAAGATCTTAGTGAAAGATGTTGTAGCTGTACAAGTCTTACCTCTTCCCACTGGTGTATGTATCGAATCAGTCTTGAAAGGCGCAGTAAGCGTAACAGGCTGAGGATTTTTGTAAATCTCACAATACGAAGTGCTCTTGCCGTCTTGTAAACCTCTGAATCCATTCCTTTTTCTACAATGAGAAAGATATAATCCACTGGTATTGATGAGATGAAGTCAACCACAAACCAGCTTTTTAAGTAATTCATCTTAATGATTTTAGGGTCCAGTATTATTTCAGAGCTGTCTTCATTTACAGTCCCAGTTCTAAAATTCATGATCAAGTCCAATAAAAAAACAGTGTCTGATGCCACATTGAAAATAATCCATGGTGTTGTTGTTTGTTCTGTGAAGAATGTGATTCCAACTGGTATAATGACAAGGTTTCCGACCATCATGATAAGCATGATTAAGTCCCAGTAAAACCTAAAAAACAAAACACACACAAAAAAAGAAGAAACTGGTATAATAACAAGGTTTCCGACCATCATTATAAGCATGAATAAGTTGCAGATAACCCTAAAAAGAGAGAAAAAAAAAAATAAACAGAATGGTTTACATAATGTGGGGAAGCAGAGTAAGAAAGTCTCTATCATGCCATCAACTTCACCTCAAGATAATTCAACATTTTGTTAATGTTAAGAACACTCTCATTGTTTTCCCATTCAGCATGGTCACAGTCTGTAGAGAAGAGAAAGTAATTAGCAGATTTTGTTAGGTGTTTTCCTTCTCAAGAATACTTATCTAGGATAAAGACAGCATTATGGCTCATCACTTCAAGGTATATTTGAAAGGTGTGCGTGTCTGGCACTCAGCAGACTTATCCAGACTCCTGTCAAAACCCAGACACCTATTACATAAAATTTATATTCTTTGTATATCTACCCTAATGGAAGATTTCCTGGGGATGGCAGTATGTACCCAACAGGCTGCAATAAATCCTAAATATTAATTTGTCATAGAAAGTCATACTTGGTCAAGAAAAGCACTTAAACCGAACTTGCGAAAGGTTGAACCTAGCACAAGACCTCTTGTGCTGCTTGACACCTGCTCGAAGAAATCTGATTTGGAGAGGCACAGAAACCAGTCAATGACAGCCCTCTATGGGCTCACTACACTTTCTACAAGACTAGAGGCAGCCACCACTCCACAACCATCTCCTTAGTGTGGGCCCCCATTACAGCACGGTCCTAAACATTCACCATGTAACATACAGGCCACCAGCACACCGCTCCAGGTCATTTGTATCACACTGACTTCCAGGTCATTTCCATCATACCAGAGCCCGGCTTTCATCATGCAATACACACCCTCATTTTGGTAAAGGTTCCAGGTAATCAACAATAACAGTAGTCTAAGAAAGCTCTGAATGATTTCAGATTGACCTTTCCATTTCACCAGCACAGGGAGCAGTTACACAATGAAGCCAGCCAGAGCTGCCAACAAACAGTGACCCAGACAACATAATATATAATGCAGGACCAGGTGCTTTTTATTCTACGGTAATCTACGGTTTAAAGGATTGTTACATACTGTGATTACGCAAAACACACTGGAGTTCCTGATGCTGAATGTCAGCAAAAGTGGTAGCATTAGGGCCTCAGTAATGAAGACTGAATGCTAAAGACTATAGGATTGTTCCAGTTTTGCGTTTTGACTTTTAGCCCACAATATCCTATCGGCTCATAAGTTCGCAAGAAAAACTCTCATTGTATCATGATTTATTTTTCATTTAGGAACATGTCAGAAAATTCCTTTTAGGAAAATGTTTCCAAATGCTGTTCTGTTGACCATGTTAGATGGTAATTTTCATTCAGGTGAGAAAAACTAGATGTAAGCCTGCATCGCCCTTCTGTGACCTCTGCAGATAAAGTAATACGATGCGCTCCCTACCTACCGACTCAGAACATCCTACTATTCATGCAATCAAAAGCAAGCTGAAAAGCTTCACAAGACAGTGCAAGAAACAGCTATTGAGACACAGAGACAGCCCTTTGTTTCAAAATATCTTAAGTATTTTTAATTTATTTTTGCTACTTATCCTCCATTGAAGATGGCTATAAATTTGAAACGTGATTTCCAGTTCCACATTTATAGAATCATAGAATCATAGAATGGTAAGGTTGGAAGGGACCTCAAGGATCATCTAGTTCCAACCCCCTGCCATAGGCAGGGACACCTCCCACTAGTACAGCTCACTCAAGGCCTCATCCAATCTGGCCTTGAACAACTCCAGGGAGGGAGCAGCCACAACCTCCCTGGGCAACCTGTTCCAGTGCCTCACCACCCTCACTGGAAAGAACTTCCTCCTAACATCCAGTCTAAATCTCCCCTCTGCCAGTTTAAGCCCATTGCCCCTTGTCCTGTCATTGCAGGACCTTGTAAATAATCCTTCCCCAGCCTTCCTGTAGGCCCCCTTCAGATACTGGAAGGCTACTATCAGGTCCCCTCGAACCCTTCTCTTCTCCAGGCTGAAGAGCCCCAACTCTCTCAGCCTGTCCTCATAGCAGAGCTGCTCCAGCCCTCTGATCATCTTTGTGGCCCTCCTCTGGAGGCATTAAGTCTTATGAGTCTCCAGAAAGATCATAAAATACATCAGTAAATCCTGATGAAATTCAGTCAGAAGTGTATATGAAATTCAGCCATATTATAAAGTGGAAGACAAAAAACAGCTTTCAAACTAAACACGATGCATTTCAGACACGAGTTCACTCTACACATACCAAGTATTGTAAGAAATTTTCCCAAGTTTTCCATGGAAAACTTGCCTCCTCTTCAGTTAAATATTTTGATTGACTAGCAGATGCTCAGTGAAATGAACACTGACTGTTGGTTTTTTGGTTTTTTTATCTTGCCTTCAAACATAGCTTGCTTTCTTTTGCTTTCATGCCTTCACGGATCACCAGTTTGTCTAATAGAGAATTCAGTGTCCTAAAGAGAACACAATAACCTTAGTACAAATAACAGTAACCTAAACTTCATTGCAACATGCTGTAACAATCACTAAACTTGGTATTATCCATTTTAGAATTGGATTCTCACTGAACATGTTACCTTCCTCTTGCCATGCAACTACACTACTCTTTTGATAAGAGAGCGAAGCTAAACATGTCTGAATATAATGTGAAACTTGCAGATAATTACTGGGGTGTGTTGGAAAGGACAGTGGAATGATGAAGGGGCATTTTAATTTGAGCCACTCAAATTATTTTCATTATTGCACAGGTGCCTGTGTTTGAAAAATCATCACATCTCTTCATTTTTTTTCCTTTCCCCTCCCCACAACCTGAAAGTGAGGATATCCCCTTCTGCCCAGCTATCCTTTTTCATCCTGCCCATCTGTCTCTCTCTTACACATACACACACCTAGAGGAAAGCATGCTTCTCCTGTGAAAACAAGTATAAAACTCCTTCTATTTTAACAGTAAAATCCTGTATTCCACATCCTCCATGCAATGAACCCTCTTTAAATGTTGCAAATCTATTATCAAGTGCTCCTCTGATTTTGGCTCAGCAGGAATTTTTAAAAACAATTTTCAAAGTGAGAATTTACTGAAATCTACTTGTGCAACCACATTAACACAAATCAATTTAAATGTGTACTGAAATGTCACATCTATATATTGTCCAGTTTTGGACTAGCAAAGAGATTACTTCTGCAGTTTTGTTGTTCTTCTGTATAGATAAAATTTTCTTGATTTTTTTATATACTTGATATACTTCGATATACTTGATTATACTTTAGGAAGACAAAAGTTTGGGGTTGTTGGTTTGGTTTGGTTTTTAAAAGATAACCTGTTTTTGTGAAACTGTTGATCTATACTCTTTTACTCCATTTCCTCTCTGAAAACTTCCAGCTTATATTAAACAAACACAACTAATGCTCCAAAGCTGGATGAGAGTTGCTTTCACAGCTAACCCCTTTCAACTGTAAAGCACACACTACAGTTGGGTGCAGCATGCTCCACACTTCAAGTGCTGAGGTTGAAGGGCAGAAATACTGTTGAGGAGATATATTATCAGGTAAAAATGTCAATACTTGCTAGTGTTTTTATTTTTTTTAAACATACCAAGTGTAATAAACTTCCATTGATTTAGCTAGGTAACCTGCTGAAGCAGAAGAAAGGCTCACAAAACTACCCCACCACCACCACCTCCTGAGAGGATGGGAAGGAGAAATAAGGAGTAAAATGCAAAGCCCTGTGGGATGAGATCAGGAGAGTGTAATAGAATACAAAGAATGGAGGAACAATTGGAATAACAACGGTAAAGAGGTAATAGATGTAAGAAGTACAGTAAACAGAAGGAGGGGACATGGTCTCAAGCTGTGCCAGGGGAGGTCTAGTCTGGATGTTAGGAGGTTCTTCACAGAGAGAGTGACTGGCATTGGAATGGGCTGCCCAGGGAGGTGGTGGAGTCACTGTCCCTGGAGGTGTTCAAACAAAGCCTGGATGGGGCACACAGTGCCATGGTCTGGTTGATTGGCTAGGGCTGGGTGATAGGTTGGACCGGATGAGCTGTGAGGTCTCTTCCAACCTGGCTGATTTTATGATTCTACTTTTCTACGCTTCTATACTCAACAGTGCCAATGTTTTGCCATAAGCATCAAATCTCTCTCCCTCCCAACCCTCCATCAGACAACCATTTCAACTGCCTGCACCAGCCCCTACCCCACTAGCAGGCTTAGTTTGCCTATCTTGAGTGCAGACCCTCTCAACTTATGGTGCACAAATTTAACTCTATCCTAGCAAATCTCAGGACATAGCAATATTGGACCCAGGAATCTTCAATCTTAATGGTTTCATTCCAGTTCAGTTCAAGTGATTGGGGAAAAAATAAACAATAGTGGAGTTTTCAGAATCACAGAAATCTTAATTTGATTTCAAATTGTGCTAGTTTAAGGCTCACTGAAATATTCTAACAAGAGAAATTAGATCACCGGTTGCAAAAAAAAGTAATGATAAAGTCTGTGTCATTCCTCACTATCAGTACAGGCTGGAGGATGAGGTGTTAGAGAGCAGCCCTGTGTGAAGGGACTTGGGGGTGCTGGTGGATGAGAAGTTGGACATGAGCAGGCAGTGTGAGTTTGCAGCACAGAAGGCAAATCACAGACTGGGCTGCATCAAACGGAGTGTGGCCAGCAGAGCCAGAGAGGAGATTCTGCCACTTTGCTCTGTCCTGATGAGACCTCACCCGGAGTTCTGTGTCCAGTTCTGGAGCCTTGATTATAGGAAGGACATGGAGCTGATGGGGCAGGTACAAAGGATTGGAGCAGCTCTGCTGTGAGGACAGGCTAATGGAGCTGGGGGTGTTCAGTCTGAAGAGGAGGAGGCTCTGCTGGGGACCTAATAGCACCCTGAAGGGGGCTACGGGAAGGATGGAGAGAAGCTGTTTACAAAGACCTGCAGTGACAGGACAAGGGGTAATGGGTTCAAGCTCGAGAAGAGCAGATTGAGATTGCATGTTAGGAACAAGTTCTTTACCATGAGGGTGGTGGAGCATTGACACCCTGGGAGGTGGTTGAGGCCCCTGCCCTGGAGACATCCAAGGTGAGGCTTGACAGGGCCCTGGGTGATCTGGGCTGGTGGTGATGTCCCTGCAGGGATGTCCCTGCTGGCTGCAGGGGGGCAGGACTGGATGACCTCCAACCCAGACCATTCTGTGGTTCTATGATTCACTGGTTTGCTAAATGGGATAAAAAGCCAAAGTACAAACAATTCTTCCCTCTTTGCTCTTGGGCACTTGCTCCCCTTGCTTCTCCTTCGCTCTCCTCTAATCTCTTCCACTAACCTTATCTAACAGATAACAGGTAAGCCTTACTGGTTGTTTTCTGTCTGAGAGAGAGAGGGTGGTGCTGGGCCCTTCTGGGCTTCTTTGTTTTGTCTGGGATGAGGTTTGGATCTCTCTTATTTCTCAGCTGTATATAATCATGAATACCTGTAAATATATTGTGTATATATGCTTGTAAATTTAGGTTTGCTGTAAATACAGCTTTATCTTACTTCCAAGCCATCTATGCTGGTCTGGAAACTTTCAGTTTGGGGGAAGTTACAAACCCACTACATAAACCAATATTTCCAAGTCAGCCACATAGAATCATAGAATCATAGAATGGTAAGGTTGGAAGGGACCTCAAGGATCATCTAGTTCCAACCCCCTGCCATAGGCAGGGACACCTCCCACTAGCACAGGTCACTCAAGGCCTCCTCCAACCTGGCCTTGAACACATCCAGGGAGGGAACAACCTCAATCTCCCTGGGCAACCTGTGCCAGTGTCTCACCACCCTCACTGCAAAGAACTTCCTCCTAACATCCACTCTAAATCTCCCCTCTGCCACTTTAAACCCATTGCCCCTTGTCCTGTTGTTGTAGGACCTTGTCAATAATCCTTCCCCAGTCTTTCTGTAGGCCCCCTTCAGATACTGGAAGGCTACTATCAGGTCCCCTCGAAGCCTTCTCTTCTGCAGGCTGTAGAGCCCCAACTCTCTCAGCCTGTCCTCATTGCAGAGCTGCTCCAGCCCTCTGAGCATCTTTGTGACCCTCCTCTGGACCTGCTCCAACACTTCCATGTCCTTCCTGTGCTGAGGGCTCCAGAACTGCACACAGGACTCCAGGTACTTGAGTCATGTGCCTTCTTATTTTTTAAATATTGATGCAGCTTCCTAGCTGGTAGCAGAAATGGAATTCAAAGATTAACAAAATTAAGCAATACTCTTTTATATAGCCATAGCACATATCTAAAAATTATAAATGTGCACAATTTCCAGCATATTTCATGAGTTTTATCTGAAAACTAAGCACACCTAGAAGTGGAGACTGTGCAATTAGTTGCACAGTTGTGATTCAGTGCACAAGGCAGATGATTAGATAAATGTAGTTCCTGGGGGAGATGATCAGAGCCCAGTGAAGCCAATGAGCAGCAATTTACTAATTTCAAAAGGTTCTGGTTAGAGCATTTGGTTAGGCTTAAAGCTTGAATGCTTCAAAGGTTTGATTCCTATAAAAGAAAATCACAGTACTGCCCATGGAAAGTGACTATAGAATGAATTAATTAAGATTACACAAATACAAATATACACATAATATAATAGAATATTTAAGCAGTGAAAATTTAATCAGGAGATTCTTAATTCTTTGTATAAAATTAATAGCTTCTGTCTGAAGATTTTATATTTCACATGCACTAACAAATTAAGTCTCAGATTTCTGAGAAATAAAGATGCAGGACTAATGTTGTCCTCATCGCATATGGGAGGGGAGGAAGGAGGGGGTAAAGAGAAATTTATATAATATGTCATCATTATTTCATAACAAGTCTCCTTGGTTTAGCCAGTAATCCTCCACCACAAGTGCCTGAGTACATCTGATATTTGCCGTTGCTTTTCCTCCACAGGAACTTATTAAACTACAGTAGAAAGAATTAAAGTCTGACTTCCATATAACCTTGGACAAGAACAGTTCAGCACTGTCAGTTGAGCTGTGATACTGCTTTTGCCCTCTCCTATCTTACACACTCCTCCTTTCTTCAGCCCTGTTCCCTAGTGAAAAAGCAGAGTAGTGCTCTTGCCCAGACAGCTCCCAGCTAGGAAGAAGTGGTGATTGTAAGTCACAAATATTGATTAAAGCTCACAAATGAGCTTTTTCCTGGAAAAATTTGTCTATGTTTCTGCACCACCACATCTCAAAGCACAAGTAATGTATTTTCCTCAGATAGCACAGGGACTGCAACTGATTTGTTTCAGTTTCATATTACCAACCCTTAATTACAAATTGCCACATACTGATTCCTACAGCATCAGCAAATTTCTGTAGTGGATCACTGTAAAATATGCATTCACACTCTCAAATTAGAAATGACCACTTTATAGGCATGAGAAGAAGTCTGAAAGAGACAAATCTAAAAATACTTCAGCAGCAAAATAATCTCAGATCTCATGTTGGAACTCTTGCATTAATTAAGAATTTTGTAGTGACAGTAATTTTAAGAGTGCCATTTAGAAACATGACATTTAGAATGCTTCCACACGGAGTAAAAATTCAGAGGCTTAAAATGGGAGAAGCCTTCTGTAATTCGTCTCCACAAAGCACCATGTGAAAAAGAAGGCAACTTAACCCACACTCCTTGGAAGACCAATAAAGCCAGACAGTATGACCTAATCATAGAGTCACAGAATGGTAAGGTTGGAAGGGACCTCAAGGATCATCTAGTTCCAACCCCCTGCCATAGGCAGGGACACCTCCCACTAGTACAGCTCACTCAAGGCCTCATCCAGCCTGGCCTTGGAACACCTCCAGGGAGGGAGCAGCCATAACCTCCCTGGGCAACCTGTGCCAGTGCCTCACCACCCTCACTGGAAAGAACTTCCTCTTAACATCCAGTCTAAATCTCCCCTAATATTCTTCTTTAATGGATTTCTTTCAACCAATTCAGTAATTTTCAGTGTAATCTCTGAAGTTTCTGCTGATGGAGGAAATCTGTTTTCTCCAGTGAAGAAGATGAGGAAGACATTGGTGAGCAGCTATTGACAGGCCTCAGTCGTGGAGTCTGGTGATTTTTGAGGTAAATACCTCAAAATATCAAGATTAGAACTTGGTTTGTGTATGACACCAAGATCTATGGTATTTGACTACTACTAACAATTCCACTGTGATAATAAGATGTAAAACTGGCTTTGTGTGTGTAACTATAGGAAGATTAGCTTCAAACATTGATTTTCATTTGCTATAGTTACACTATAATGTAGTTACACTATATTGTAAAATTTAAGTGTAGGCAAATGGTGCATTATGTTTAAACTGGAGGTGGGGAAAAAAAAAAAAAGGATAAATCAGAAATGTATAAAAGAACTACAGACAGGTATGAAACAAGTTGGTGGACTACACACAGACTATGTATTCCTACATCACGAGTGACAACAAACACGCATGACTGAATATTTACGCATCTCTTACGTGTGGATGCAGATGTACAAGATTCTAATGAAAAGAACAAATAATGGAGACAATGTATCAAGTTAAATTATTATTCCCTTTCACAACTATTTATGGCTGTCTCCAAAGCATATGTTTCTTTGAATATAAAAATAAGCACTGAGATTTTAACCCTTTAAAATACACAGAAGTACCAGTTTAAGGATCAGTAAGTCATTGTAATATAACCCATGAATATCACGCTGCAGTAAATAATTTGCTTCAATAGGTAACTACATCTAACTACAATACTTCTGGATTTAAAATGCATGTTAATAATGCGGGATTTTGTGAAAGTAACATGAGTAATTGAGGAACTGGTGTTGAAACCAAATGAAAATTATTGCCACCTTCAGTTTTAGTTTTATAAAATAGGATCAAAATACATTCCAGCTATTTTTTAGAAAAGCAAAGGGAAAAGCAGAATTTATAACAGAGCACATAAGTAAGTGGGGTCATGTCATGCATATCCCCATTTTTCACAACAGTTCAAAACCCAGAGCTCTCACCCATGACTAGGAAAACCCATTTGACTTTCCTCACCTATCTGTGGGCTGCTGAACAGGGAAGGCAATCACCAGACCGCAGGGTTCTTGCATGTTTGGTCTATCAAAGAAGAACTGAGAGGTGATACTTTTATTGAAACTACCCATGCTAGAAGTGTTATGCAAAGTAAACCTATAGGTTTAAATCCTCTCCAGGCAAGGATGCAGATTTACTCTGCGCTTTCAGCATTCAGGGTGAATGGTTTTGATTCCTAAGCAGATACAGAAGACATCCAGGTATGTGCTCAAATATACAAAGATTGTATTGGTATGACTACTGAAAAATTGTTGCTTTATTATTAACTGAATTCATCATATCTATTTATTGAAAACATCAACATGCACAACGCAAAACATTTCAAGAAACAAAAGAAGTAATCTTCCATAAGCTTATACCTTCCCCCATGACTATTGATTATGAACCCCTTTTTACAAGGTGGTACACCTTAGGAGCTCTGCACCAATGAATGGTTAAGAAAACAATGCTCAGCTAGGACCTTCAGTTATCCATTTTACCATTATCTTTCAAAATATAATTTCATACCTCACACACTAAAACACCTGTCCTACCAGAAATAAAATGCAAGCCTTGCAGGTTTCTCCTTCAAGAAGCCAAAATCAGAAATCATTATTCAACCTGTATCCAGGACTCTTTGCTAGCCATTTGCCTTCCACAGTGTTTAAAGTACATGCAATGTAATTATAACATTTCCTTAAAATCTTCTACTGTGCATTCCAGTCTCACCACCTACTTGACAGCATAGCGCTCTGTCTGCATTTCTACAACAAATCAGGTAATTATACAGCCAGACAGAACAATGATCAGATAGACCTGATATTCACTTGTTTACAACAAAAAGGGAAACCCAGAAAAACAACCAGAGCAAGCAGGAAAGGGAACACAGGATGTTGAAGACGTTCTGCCTATTGGTTTAAACAATCAAGATCTGGCTAGCATTACCTCACCTTCTCTCCCTGTCTTTTCATGCTGTTTATCCTCCAATGCCTTAACACAAGCAAGCCTGATCAAATGTTTGTGTACCACCGTTGCAGTGGAGGTTTGGAATGCAACCAGGTTTCTAGGGATGTAAAGTTTGCCTCTGGCATTTATGAACATTGGTCGGTGTAATGGAAGGTGACTGCTGAATGGTCCTTTTTCAATGCAATTCAATATAAGGAAACAAAGGTGGTTGGGGTTTGGGGGGGGGGGGCATTGCTTGTTTTGGGTTTTTTGTTTGGGTTTTGGTTTTTTCAATTAAATGGTTTTGATTGTTCTTGGGAAAAAAAAACCAAAAAACCTAAAAATTTGCTAAATGGAAGATAACCCACAATATCAAACACCTCAGGAGATTGCCTTTAAATGGAACAAGGCCTTTTGTCTTTCGGTACACCTTTGCCACCAGCAGTACTGCATGTCATAACCACTGCTTGTTTGTAATTAAAAAATGAGGTTCCACTACATTTCAAGATACATTTCTAAAAATTATACCTACTAAATTCACAAACTGTGTGTTGGAAATATTTATTGAATTGCAGCAGATCATTGGCTTGACATAGTTTCACTGTTTTGTTTTAGTTTGGTCATATGAAACAATGGTCGAACCACTGAAGATATGTGGTACCAATGTAGAATAATAGAATCATGGAATGATAAGGTTGGAAGGGACCTCAAGGATCATCTAGTTCCAACCCCCTGCCATAGGCAGGGACACCTCCCACTAGCACAGGTCACTCAAGGCCTCATCCAACCTGGCCTTGAACCCCTCCAGGGAGGGAGCAGCCACAACCTCCCTGGGCAACCTGTGCCAGTGTCTCACCACCCTCACTGGAAAGAACTTCCTCCTAACATCCAGTCTAAATCTTCCCTCTGCTAGTTTAAACCCATTGCCCCTTGTCCTGTCATTGCAAGACCTTGTCAATAGTCCCTCCTCAGCCTTCCTGTAGGCCCCCTTCAGATACTGGAAGGTTACTATCAGGTCCCCTCGAAGCCTTCTCTTCTCCAGGCTGCAGAGCCCCAACTCTCTCAATCTGTCCTCATAGGAGAGCTGCTCCAGTCCTCTGATTGTCTTCGCGGCCCTCCTCTGGACCCATTCCAACACTTCCATGTCCTTCCTATATATATAGATTAATTTAAATTTCTATCTTCACTGAGACAAAACCATCTAAAGCAGAGTTTTATATAAAGTATGCATGTTGAGTAAAGTTTTTTAACTCCGCAGAAGATGTCACTTTTAGTTTCAGATAAACATGTCACTTCTCAGCCTGAAAAATAAAAGATTGATAAAGATTCTAAGATCTGAAAATTTATTCAAATCTAACCACAGGCTTTGTTTTCTACCTCACCTATAAATAAAAGGGAATTATTTACTAATCTAGTTCTCTATGTTTTGGTAGAGTGTATTGTTTCCTGCAGCTGACTTTGAAGTTTCTCAGTACAAAAATTCTCTTTCTCCCATCTTCAGGCAGTCAAATAAAACAGTCTAGCCTCCACGCTGCTCTCAAAATCAGCCACACAGTACAGGTTAAGGATTATGGGGGAATGTGTTTGCCTGCAAGTAAAGTTGCCTATAATCATAGCCACTGATAAGCAGCTCTAAAATAAGAACTCAAAGAAACTTTGGTCAGAGACCTATGATCTCAACTATAAATACCAGTAAAAGCACCAAGGAAGCCATTTGCTCTCATACAAAAACAAAAAGAGCTTCCTTCACCATGGAAAATTTTTTAAAAAAAACAACAAAAAAACCCAAAAAAATCCAGATGTCCATCTTTAGCTTACATCCATATTCACTTAAGTTCTCTAAATATAATAAGTAGGTTTGTGGTTTTAAGTGAACGAACACATTTTACTTCATACATCTCAGAAGAGGTTTTAGCCACAGCCAATACTCCACAGAAAGACAAAATTTAATTTAGCCAAATATTTATGTTTCATTTTTGGAGGACAGTGAAATATGAGCTATTAAAATACATTTAAGCTAAAAATGTGTAATAATTAGAACAGTGAAATAGATGTTAATAATTTATTGCTCCAGAACAGCAAGAAATTGAGTGTGTAAAAATTATTAGAACTTTTTTCCATCATAATCTTTAAAAAGTTATTGATTTGTAAACTGCAGATCAAAATATATAACATGACAGAAATAAGAGTATGAAGTATACTCAAATTACTCTGGAACAGTAGCCTTGCAGATGCACAGCACCCATGGGTGGCATGTTTTAAAAATTAGTTTCACCATTTACGGCTCCTTATGGCTAGAATTCTGAAAGATGTTCGGGCACAGAGTCCAGATGCTCACAAGTATGTAGATCCCCAGCTCATTCTGAAATCCAAAGATAGATAGACTCCTGACTTTCATCTTCATCTAACATCCTATAGA
Source organism: Eubucco bourcierii (assembly GCA_013396675.1). Lineage (NCBI taxonomy): Eukaryota > Metazoa > Chordata > Aves > Piciformes > Ramphastidae > Eubucco > Eubucco bourcierii. Next base: position 23,988 of record VWZE01011821.1, read on the forward strand.
TCTGCACGCTCTGTGCAGAGCACTGGGTAAAACTGACATTTTCAAAGCCGTTCTAGAAATGGAAAAGTTTGTACTGGAAACCAAGTTAAATATCATATTCCATTTGCTCATTTTGCCAGTGGCATAAAAACAGTATGTACATTCAGTGTTCAGATGAGCTGCTATTGAGTGACACTTCAAGGAATTACAAGACAGTAGACCCAGCAGGAACATCTGCTGCCACTTTACACAGATTCATGGTACCTGCATTCCTGTGCTATAAAGCTAAGCCTCCCTTCCTGAAGCAAGTTTGAAGTCTCACTGTGAGGAACAGGTGTGGGAATGGAAGTTCAGTGCAGTACTCTCATCCCTTCCACAGAAAAAGAAATTTGGTCTACTCCGTGGTGAATGTACAAGCTGGTTGCAGCTTAGAAACTATATAAAATATCACAACCACTTTGAGCCACAGTTATACAGTGCTGGGCAGTGAGGAGGGCTGGGGTGGAAATTGTTGAATAGCTGGTAGGTTGTATAATGCTGAACAACTATTCCTGAGACCTGTTTTGATGAGAATCATCTCTCAGCAAAAGAAAATCAGCCTGCATACAAATGGCAGAGCACACCATACCGGCAGGCTACAGCAAAGTATCTTTAGGGAACAAAAACAAAAGACAATATAAAGGGAAGCAAGAATTTTGAAATCACAGCTAATACACTTAAACAGCAAAGTAAACCAAAGACATTAAAATGGATCCAGTCATCCTTTATGTCACATTTAATTTACCTTTAAGCAGTGTGCATGTGAAATAATATAATTATTAGGTCCACTATGCTTTTCCATTTCAACATCAAAAACCTCATGTGGGTTTTTTTCAGTTTTCTTCTTCCATTTCAAAGAATCAGATGCCATGATAGATTCACTACTCCAATAAATGCACATTAAGAACTCGCACAAATACTACTCCAAGTCTCAACACCGAAAAGTATACTTAATAGTCTATCCCAAATATTCTTTTTAAACCTTTAAGTTAGTAAACCCAAGTATTTCAGATATTTACTGACAGAATGCATGCAATTAGAAGTCAATTTCGGTCATGTGGGCACCCAAATTAGGTTACTTATCTCTCACTTGTCCCACACATGCAACATCTATTGCTTAATAAGCCATGGAATTTCAGACATTTTTTATTCTGACCCTTTTTAAATGCTCTGTTACATTGCCTACCATCTGGCAGTGCTTACTCTTGATACCGCACTCCCTTTGCATTACGGAAGTGTGTTTCTTATAATTATATCTTTAATGTGATAGATGTATGCAACACTAGAATTCCCAAGCTGGCAATAAATGGGCTGAGGGGACAATTTTGGCAAAGTATCTTGTTACCAGGTCTATGGTAAAAGCTCGTACAATTGCATTCTCAACACAAAGCTCCCATTCTACCCCTGGCATGGGAAATAGAAAATGTGCAATTATATTTTGTTTGGGTTTTTTTTTATTACAAGGTGTTTATTTACACATTCCAATATATTACAAAGAATACCTAAGCCATCTTCTCCCTGTCACTTTGAACAAACAGCTCAGGATGTCCTACATAACAGACTTAGTAGGAATGGGAAGCTACACTGCAGAGGCAAAATAAAAAAAATATTTTAAAAGCAATGCATAATTTCAATCTATACAAAGGAATTAATTTTATCTTCAGGAAGAGATGGTCTAGTTGATTGGATAGGGTTGGGTAATAGGGTTGACTAGATGATCTTGGAAGTCTCTTCCAACCTGGTTAATTCTATGATTCTAAGGGAGGAGGAAAAAAACAGAAAGAAGACAAAGAGAAGTGCATTTTAAAAACCCAAATAAACAAAATACATTCATTGGGGATATCACCATGCTCTTGCTAACTTCACAATGAGAACTGCAAGTTGCCTACAGCAGGATTTCACTACTTGCAAATTATACCATAAGAAATACCATTAGTAAAAGACAGAAAAAAACAGGATTCAGTATTTAGAGATTCACCTGGATAACAGCTGTCAAGAACACAGGATGCACAGCTCTGAAAAACAGGACATCTCTGAATTATACTTGGTAAGGTGGTCAGTAAGAAAGGTACTATATTATTAACTTAAGGTTGAGCTAAACACTTGATTTATTTTATTACTTAGAGTTTGCTTCCAAGTTAGTGTCTAACAGACTTATCCCTAGTTGGAAAAAGAAAACTTTGTGTTACTACTGCACTTGTCTGGCACTAAAGACAAGGTGAACCAGAGCAACAGACAAACTTGGCTGTTACCTTCATTGAGAAATCAAGTGCAAGCAAGCCCATATGTAGCCATCCCAAGGAACCTGTAGCCCAGAATGTGTTTGAAGGACCTAGAAGTCTGCAAGTATGTACTGTCAGGCAGTAATAACATGTTTCATAGGGCTGTATACTACTGTTTTCATAGCTGTTTCTCTATTAGACAGAAATCTTTAGCCCTCCTGGAATGTCACTCAAGAGTATGATGGAAATCCTCTCCGCAGTCATGTGAAATCTTGGTTGCATCCCTGTGGTTTTGTAGCATTTACTCCATCTCCTGAGTACAGTTGGAGAGATCACAGTCTGTGTATCCTAAAATAAGTTCTGTATATTTTCCATAGCTTCGACCCAGAACAACGTAGAATAACCATTTACAATTAGTATCCTATGTCTCCAAAAACTTACTGCAGTCTACAGATTTGCTTTATGTCAGATCCTATCAGAAGCACACTGTCTATTACTGCAGTCACGCCATAGAGGGAAGTGCTTCTTGGAGATCTGCTAAGTTACTGTAAGATACAACAGAACCAGAAAAAGAAACATCAGTACTTCCATACTTTGCTGACAGGAAAGGAAAAAGGTGGAGGTAACTGGAGTATGCTACATATGGAATTGGAAGACTTGATATCACGAGGGCCTGTTTTATTTCTGTGGGGCTCTTTCTATACTGAAGCTTTAGTGCAATCATAAGCTTCAGTGAAATCAGTGAATCTGAGATTGAGAATTCAGTGAAAACGGGTTGCACTACCTAAAGAAACCCTTCAGTGAGAACAATTTCTACATATATTGGTTACAAATAAAAAAAAAAAAAAAAAAAAAAAAACCCCAACANCCAAAAAAAAAAAAAAAAAAAAAAAAAAAAAAAAAAAAAAACACCCAACCAAAAACAAGCAAACAAAAAAAATAGAGGAAATCAACATACCTTTGTGAGCATAAAGCAATCTGTGCTTTTTCAGTTGAAAACAAAGTATCTTAATAAGAATTTTGAATAAACTGCATTTTTAGATCTAAAAAATTCATTACTGCCAGCAGTAGGCTAAATTCTAATTATTTATTTAACAGTATGTTTCATTAGGTATCATTAAAAAAATATATATAGAAGTACTAAGAAAAAAATTCTATTCTTAGACACAGCATTTCACTCCCATTGTGGAAACTACACTGACATAAATGAAGAAGAGTTTGAGACTTGGGGTTTTTTTTGGGGGGGAGGGTTAAAAATATAATGGTAGCAGAATGCATTTCTGTTGTAATCAAGTGAACATTTTCTGAACGCAAGTTTACTCCAGACTTATTCCAGCTGCACTGCAAACCAAGGCAATATGATTATTGCAAAATATCATGCAGATTGCCTAAATCTGACTATTATCAGATTAAAAAATATTAGCAGAGATTTTTGTGGAAGCTAAATGACAGTGTCCTTGAGGTAGTACTGACATTGACTCCAGCTGATACAGTTTTTGGTCATTAACATACCTTACTATGTGTCTAGAACCAGCCCTCCAATAATTAGAGCTGAACACACTATGATTTTTAAAATTAAATCATGCCTCTGGGAAAGAATCAGAGAATAGACAGCTAAAGGACTTTCAAGCAATTAACAAGAACTGTACTGTCAGGTTAAAAATTAAACATTGCAAAGTAGGTTAAAAGTTTCCTTTCTCTCAAAAATTGTATGATGACATAGAACACAGTTCTCAGACATACTGTTGAGTGAAAGCACAGGTGAGAATGGATACATTCCCTGATTTACAATGAAAAGAAGTAAATTTCTCTACTTTTCACATTCTACCCTCCTCTCCAAAACCAGTACATCATCTTCTAGTACATTCCAATTGAGCATCTCATAAAATTTAATTAAATATTACAGTGTCACCAATCTTAGACAGGTAGGCAGAAATGCAGAGGTAAAGATTCATACTTTTCAAGTGACCTCTGATTTCAGGTCTCCATTTTTGCTGCCCCAGGATGAGCAATCAGAAAATGAGCCACTCAAAGTTTGATTACATAACCATAAAAAAGCCTAAGCAATTTATCAAGCATCATGTTTTTTAAATTCAGCTTTATGGCCACCAAAACCCTTACATCCTAAACCTAGAACTTTGTTTACTATTTCATGCTTTTACAGAATATTCCAATTCATAGTTCCCTCCATGTAGTCAAGCCTAAGAAACCTCATAAAGAAAAAAAAAACAGAACAACTTCTACTGACTATTAAAAGCATTGCTTATTTTGATGATCTAACAAATGAGTGCCAGTAGATATTTTTAAAATCTGTAGTCTTCCTAAAATAATCACAGGGATAGCAGAATTAGTACTTATTTCCTCCAGGCCCAAGCATGATGTTGATCTTCCAAGATCTAAACCGTGCTCAGTTCATACAGAGATATTAATCCAGCACGTTGGGTTTTTTTTTTTCCTCACTGCAGTCAAAATGAATGAGAGCTGAAGAAGTAGTCTCATGGTGCTGAACACCACAGGTCAAAGTTTAAAGAGTCACATGTAACTTCCCCAAAATATCATGTTTTAGATCACTCACAGGAATTCTAGAACACTTGAGTGATATTGTTGTGTTGGTTTTTTAAAAGCACGTATCTCAATATCATGATAAGCATGTTTGCCTTTATTTAGATTATGACAAAGGTGATTATTCTAAAGTTTGGTATTTTGCCAAAGAAAGAATTAAAAAAACCCTACTTCTGTACTTTTTCATAAGTGCTGCCTGTGATCTTCAAAATATCTGTAGTTACATGAAAAACACCTTCAAGAACTGAGGAATGATTTCAGTTACAGTTACTGAGCTCCTTCTCTTTACTGAGCTTTACTCTATATTCAAGTATGTAACATGTCACGAGAATGAACAAAAATTCAATGAATGGACAGTAATTCCAGGACTAGAATGGACACAAAGAAAAATGGGGAACATTCATAATAGCACAAACTATACACTAGTAACAGGCTCTGGGCAATCTGATGTAGTTGAGGATGCCCCTGCTGATTGCAGAGAGGATTGGACTGGATGATCTTTGGAGGTCCCTTCCAAACCAGACCATTCTATGATTGTATGGTTTGATGATTCTACGATTCTGTGATTCTGTGATCCTGTGATTCTGTGATCCTGTGATTCTATGATTCTGTGATCCTGTGATTCTCTGATTCTTACGATCCTGTGATTCTATGATCTTGTGATTCTATGATTCTGTGATTCTGTGATCCTGTGATTCTGTGATTCTGTGATCCTGTGATTCTGTGATCCTCTGATCCTATGATTTAGAGACAGAGTGATGTCTTATCAATAAAATGAGTTGCTTTCCTTCAACAAACAATGTCATCATCCTTCTCACACTCCCCAGAGATGAAAGAGAGCTGCTGATGCACCAACCTCAGGGGGACTCAGCTGCCTTCCTTTTGTGGTTCTTAAAAATGTCAACGGGGACAAAAGCACACGGCCCTTCTGAGCCCAAAAGGACAACATACCCATCTACACACACACTTTCACTCACATCTGCTTACAGCTGAAACAAAATGTCAGCAGCTAGCTTTAGTCAGCTAAATTTCATAAGAAATGAATCAGTGACAGCCAATGATGAGACATTATTTGATACTAAAAATAATAAGGAATTGAAGATGAAAGACAACCTAATGCATTTCTGGCCAATACTCCACATCAAGGCACTTGCAATAGAATATTTCATTGCTTATTTTTGGTTCAGCTTCCTAAATGTCTAATTTGGATGCTTGTTGCTCCAATTTCCCACTACTATATACTTTCTTTCCATTCTATAACATGCATTTACATATTTGAGGAACATCATCATATGTCTCTTCAGCCTACATTTATGGTAGATGCATTTTATCTGGGAATCAATTATAAAGTGCAATAAATATTTAATAAAAGTTTAATAAATAATGGTTTAATAAATGTCAGAGAATTTTTTTTCAGACATTATGTAAGCATTACTTAGATTAATACTACTTTTTTTTTTTCTTCATTTTATCCTTTGGGGTATTTACAGAAGTAAAGTCCAAAAACTGATGGAATGCAGCAAATAAAAAGCCAAGTGTTGCTATTAAGTTTTCTATAACTTAACAGTGTTCTATGCTTACATGTACAAAGAATGAATGTCCAAGTCATTAGTATAGTTTTACTGCACAGTTTTTTTCTTTAATAGAAATAAAAATTACAGCCATCACAACAGTATTTGAAAATGATTCATGAAAGCTAGCCCTAGCTAAAACTGTGCTTTAAAAAAAAAAAAAAAAATCAGGAATGTACACAGTATAATTACAAATCCTTATCAGTTTATTAGTAAATAATTCAGAAGTCTCAATACTGTAAGAGAAATGACAATTCCTGAGCAACACGACTGAGACGACTGCCTGCAGAATCTGAAACTAGACATTTCATACTCCCACGCTACCAGTGACATGATGTAACCATTAAAACCCACACTAATTTGTATCTGATCTATTTAATACAAACCGACACAATTTATGTACTTAATTTTGCATACATTTATCTACATCAATTACAACTTACTACAAGTTATGATACAACATTCTGCACCTTCACTGCATATGGCATTACCTTTCAACTTTATATTTCTATATAAATGTAAGTACTTAACACCTCACTAAAAGATAAATCTCATTACCTTCAACTGAGACATTATAAACACGTGACAAGAGGGACAAAGTGCTTACCATAAGCTACTTAAAATATAAATAATAGGTACGACACGTAGAGAGTCAAGACCAGTCCTAAAGAACAGGGTTTAAACCTGGACGAATTTAAGAAGCATGTTAGTGAGCTGCAAATACAACAAGCAGTCTACCACGTTAGGGTAACTGCTGGTGGTGAAAAGCAGGTCTAAAAGATAGGAACAAATTGAACAAAGTAATGACTCATACGGCAAATGTATGTTCAAAATGCAGAGAAGTATAATATAAAAACACGGGCGCACCAATACAGTGCAGTTACGACCTAGAGTTTGGGACATACTTAACTGAAAAGGTAAGCTCCAAGCATACATGACAACGTGCACAGGTTGCACAACACTGCACAAAATAATAGAATGGGGTTTTTTAATAGCAAAAGACAGAAAAATACTTTTCCCTAAGTACCCAAATGCTTACATGCAGATATTACTGCGTGTCTCACCCTGACTAAAATCCACTGAAACCTCGCATTAAAAAGACTTAGAAAGGAAGCACTGATAGAGTTTTCTATAATTCATAAAGGTGTATATGAGACATCTCATATGTTTAAACAATAACCATCAAACCTGCACACAAAAAATGTTTTAAAACTGGAATGCCACACATGCTAAAAAAAAAATCTGCCAAACCTTTGTTAATTCACAATGCTCTGAAGTTTTCTGTTCAAGTTTTACTTTTCTGTTACCACTACAAAAAGGCTCTGTGCTCCTTCAATAGATGACAAGTTACCCAGAGAGATCTCTCTACATAAAACATCCATAGTTTTTTGCTATTGTTGCAAATCATTTCACAGGATCACAGGATACTAGGGGTTGGAGGTTCATACTTTGCATTCATCTATGCAGCAAAAAGACCTTCAGTGCTGCCTGCACTGCATCTCCTTATTTGCTACCCTGCCGGAAAACACCGCACCACAGTCCTACTTCACTTCATCTCAAAGCCAATTAAAATTTTTGCCCCCACTTTCAGTCAAAGGTTGTGCCCAAGCATTAAACTGAAAACCGTAACTTTCAGAGCGTGAGGGCTATGCTTATTTATACACATGTTGTTACCATTCAGTCTTTCACATATATTGCTTTTTTTTGGTCAAAAGATGCACCCTCCTGAGTGGCTCGAGAGGTAGAAACTCTGATTGCAAACCACAGATGCCCTATCTGATGCGGTAATAAACCCAACATTTCCATGAAAGCATGACTTTCTCTGCATATGCATAGACAGAGAAGCAGGGAGATGCTACAGCACTGAGCCTACAGACAAGACACATGCAAGGAAGTCCTCCACAAATTAAAGAAACACTTGACACGCTGAAGTACACCGAGCAATTAGTAGTCTGAAAAATCAGCCAATTGCACTAATACCAGAAGGTTGTGACATATAAAAGCCACACCAAGCACTGTGCTTTGCTGTGAAATACGAAAAACACGTGTGGCAGCAGCAGAAACATGTGCAGTTGCTCCCATCTCCCGTCGGCCTCACGCTGCTTCCATCCAGCAGCTGTGGGGCCACGGGGCTGGACCAGCAATGTTCGCCCACAGCTTTTCTTCCACATGGGAGCAGGGACAGTGGGAGGCACACGGTATCTCACAGAAAGCACAAATAACTTCAACAAACTATAACCAAAACGTTGACAAAGAATTCACTTTTGTGAGTCATGCAATTACACAGAATTGTTGTTCAGGTTTATAGAAGCGGTTATAAAAAAAAAAAAAAGAGAGATGCAGCTGCAAAAAGATAAACAGAGGTCTTGTGCTGGGTTTGTTGTATGTTAGGTGCTCGGTTTACATAACAGCTTCCAAATTAGACATTAACCTCAAAGACTGGGAAAAGACAACCAGGAACAAAATGGTTTCCCTATGGAAAAATTATGTAATACTTATTGAATTTAATTCTCAAAGGATTTATCTGCCTGATGAAGATGCAACTCTTCCCTGGAACACAGGCACGATGAAGATCTATAAAACCAGAAACCAAGCCCTAAAAGGACACAAGTAACTGATTCATAGAGCAATGACTTTACAGACACAACTTTCACACTCTGTCCATAAAAAAAAAAAAAAGTCACAGGGATGCTGCCTACCACCCCAAACAACACAGCAAAATACAGTTCAGTATAAACAAACGAAGTTTTATAGAAATGGTGAGCATGAGGTCAAGACATCTAACTAAATGTAAAGTATCCCAGAAAATGCATGAAAGCATCCAATACTACATTGATTAAATACATTATCAAGAGTCCCTAAGAGTTTGCATCAGAATTTCCCCATGTTTTAATGTGTGCCTGCAATTTAAAACTTACTCTGATGTGGATTTTCTTATGTGCCAAAAATACTCATTTAGAAGCTTACCCTAAATCTTCCCACTTGGATAGTCTATAATATTCACCTTTTTATCTTTTATTTCTTGTTATTTCGGTAGCAAATTGAGTTGTTTCCCCTGGCAGTATCAAAATTACCACAGAGAAGTGAGAATACCATTGTCTTTTCAGATGTTTTAAAGCTTCTCTACATGCAAGCATCACACTGGTACAAAATCTCAGGTTAAAATAAATCAAAACAATTCCATCCCCACATACGCCTTTACTGTGGTACAGGGACAATGTTTAGACACTTACTACCATTGTCACAACTACCAAATGGGAAGATGGAATCTACTATACAGGACAACTTCCTCACCCATTTCTATAAACACTGCACCCCAAAAGACTACTACCATTCTACAACTGCAATTATTTCAGGAGAAACAATTACAAACATCTCACATTTATCACTGAAACAGTCCCACTGGGAATAAAACTGGGTCTAGATCACCATTCTAAGGCCACACCATTCTAAGATTAATAAAACCTTTATTTGAAAATAAAACATCTGGGTTGTAATAAAATACAGATATAATAAAACCTCCAGAAAGCCAAGTTAATTTATGAATATGTAGACTATAGGTCTGAAAACAACGCACTGTTGTTTATTCCCACTGAAAGAATAACTAAACATATGTTAGGATCTCTAAACCTTCCCACAGGAAAAATAAGGACAGAATTATGTTTCTATAACAAAACAGAACCAATGTATCTACCACCTATTTCATATATCAGCTTTTAAAAGTTATATGATGCATAATATGATGCATAAACTTCTATCACCCAAAATATCACTGGGTCGTGCACCTCACTCAGAAACCAAGCTTATAGTAAAATGATGGAATTAACTTGCAAGAATAACATCACCTATTTTAATGGAATCTTTGCATGAATAAAGTTACTCATGCACGCACAGAGATAAGTAAGAGACTATTAGACCCCTTCTAATCCTCTATGCATGCTACCACAGCACTGTATGTGACCCGCTACATCCCTCTCCGTCTGGCAGAAAGGGAGTGGGTGGACTCTTGGCTCTCTCCCCCCTTAATGCACCTGCTAGTGCAGCTGAGCTGGCATGGGAGGGTAAAAGGTATTCCAGGAAAAAAACGAGTGCAGCTTATTTCCTCCAGAGAGACAGGAAAAAAGCAGGGATCTAAAGCATGATTTCAAGCCATAACTGAGTGCTGCCTTGCTCTTCTGCTTCTCTAGCCGTACTGCTTTTGGGCTGGACTGCAAGGTGCTATGAGAGCTCACTGTGTAACACCTCACACTGAACAGTCCTGTGGAACTCGGACTTTGCAAGTGTTTCCTCCCATTCCCACCGGAAACATGTTCTGTTTAACCTACTTTTTACTTAAACGATCCACATAACTATTGAACATTCTAGATTTTCCTTTTTTAAACATGATATCCAGTGCAATTCACTTCTTGTATATACAGGGGCTGTTCAAGTTGTTCATTAAATATACTTAACAACACCAATACTTCTTCAGCAAATATAGCGGAGAGTGTTAAATTGACAAAGGCACAGAGCCAGTTGGCACAGGGAATACAGCAAAATAATCCCTCACTTGAAATGTAATTTTAAAGGGAAGTATCTCTTCCCAGAAATTTATTTGCTCCGCTTTTCACACGAGTGTTCCAATTCTCCATATATCCAACTCTCCATGAAAGCAACGCTCACTCGACATCATATTTACCTATGGAAACACAGTTTCCCACACAGCGCGAGCTCGCATAAAGTTATTGTGCTGCTGCTCTGCCCGAGCGGTGCCTCCTCTGCGCGACCCCCTGAACAAGCGCTGACACCGGCTGCTCAGGAGGACGTGGACCCCGACGGACGCCGACAATGCGGCGGTCCCCGCGACGCAACTAGCCCAGGGCTGACCCGCAGGCCCCGCGTCGGCCGGGCGCTACCGGCAGGGTGTTGAGCCGACGCGGGGCCTGCGGCTCCGTCCCACATGCAGCACGCTGGAGAGCGCCGGGCAGGGCCAAGACCTGCGGCAGCCCCAGCGGCGTCGTACCAAGCGCAGAAAAGGGCACCGTCTGCCGCCCCGTGCCGGCTTCCAACCCCTGCTCCGTCGCCGAAGCGGAGAGGCAGAGTTTCAGCCGCCGAGCGGGACATCGAGGTGGCCCGCAGGGAAGGAGCGAAGGCGGGCCCGCCCGCGGAGAATGCCCCTCGTCTCCGCGGGTCGTCACTCCCCGTCTCCCC
>VWZE01011825.1:18100-118002 GCA_013396675.1 Eubucco bourcierii
CCTGTCATCATTGACTAAAAATATGGTGCGGTAACCCTTGTGTCAGCAATTTCAAATGAAGTCAATATCTCTTGTGTTTCTTCCTTACACATACAGTGGCAAGAGAGAAAGCACCTGATAGAGAATTTGGATTTCTAGGCAAAGTCTGTAGCAATTTCATTTACAGGTAGTATTCTAAATCAGAGAGTTTCTTTGTAGGTTTGTTTCAGAATCGGTATTGCACTCACATCTTTTGTCAGAATTACCTTCACTGCAGTATTTTGTGCTCTCAAAATACGTGTCTCTGCATGTATGTGCACACATACGTGCACATATGCACAGACATGCTTGCAACTGTAAATCAACACAATTTCCAAGATATTTGATCATAAAGTTAAAAACAGAGGCTTTGGACAGAAGGTTGAAGTGGAGCAAGCTGCAGTAACAGAACTTTACTGCTCAGACTTGTTCTCGTCGTTTTTATACCAAGGCCACTGGTAGCCCAGAGCCTTTTCAGAATTGTGGAAGGGTTAAGAATCCAAAGAGACATCAACCACCAAACTCACAACTTTCATGTAACAACTATTGAGAGTGGCTTGCTTAAATTTCTGTACAAGAATTAAAATTCTGTGATTGATTTGTAACAATTTATTTTCCAAATACTGATTATTTACTTTGAAAATCTGTTCTTCTATTTGTCTTATTTAAGTGTTCTGTTATGAATAGTATTTTGTTAAGTAAGTGTAAATCTATTCATGAAGTCTTTTTATATCAGAATAATCTATTAAAAAAAAGGTTACATTTATTACCTGTGTGCTTTTAACTTATTACTTATGTCAGGACTTTTTTCGTGTCAAAGAAATCAACCAAGGATACATAAATGTTTGTAAGATTATATATAATGCTTATAAACTGTAACAATGGTAAAGATTAGAAATCCATTTTTGAGTTCTTGATACCCAGGCTGCTGGTTGATATAAATCCTTCCATTCTGTGGAAAATGTGGTTTGATCTTTGTGACGAGTCTGGTGTGAACAGCTGTCAAGAGGGAGGTCAAGAAGTTCCCATGTCCTGATGCATTATTACCGTAGAGAGAACTTTTTTCACTGTCAGCTATGGAACATTGTGGAAAACTCTCCTGTAGGTTTCAACACTTTTCCAAAGCTAACCAGATTCTTCTTTCCTTCTGACATGTTTATTAATGATCTAAACAAGCTGCAGGATTTTGTCTTCTCCATGAATATTTTTTGATGTGTTTGTCTAAGGGTCAGATCAAGTGTTGACTGTGTGTTGATGGTTTATAGAGACATGGATGTACCGTAGCAGCCAATTCTTCTAGATCTAGGAGAAGCAACCCAAACATAAACCTTTTCTATTTTATGTTGGTGGAACAGGATATGGTGTGCAGCTTCTGTTTTGAAACCTACATTAACTTTGTGCTTCTAACTGTGGCAACCACAGCCATAAAGTGGCTTGATGTGAGTTGGATGCAGGGAAAGATGAAGAGATGCTAGGAAGTGGCAAGCATTTTCTATTTTACAGGAGAGAAAGATCCAGACTCTCCTAGTATTCATGGCCTTGATTTACAATAGTTCCCGAAGTCCTTATAGCTCTGAATTTTGGATACTGTCTTACATTATTATATATGTAATCGGGAATTGGTTTTAGTACTTTGGATAGATGTGAACAGTAATTTGGGCAAACACAAACAAACACCCTTGATTATGTGATTTGAATACAGATAGTATAACCTTGCAGTCTAGTTATGGAACAAAAAAATCTTGGTGTCTGTGCAGCACTAAAAATACTGTTTTTCAAATATCAAAGTTAAGCTTGAGGCTAAAAGACCTCTTAGCTTGTTTCCAATTTACATCCATATGCCTTCCTGACTCTTACAATAAGAAACACTATATTCTTCCATTGCTATGACTCTCTTGTAATTTATTTACCTGAGGAAGATCTGCTTTTAGATGCAGCATCTGGTTTTCAACAATTTCCTACTCTTCACCAGCTAAATTGACTGAACTAGAAGGAGGTCAAGTCTGTTGCCTGAGGTCACACATTGAATGAATGCTTGAGCTTGGATTTAAAGTTAGATCTGGAGTATTCCCTCTTGGTTATTTGCTGCTTGCAATAAATACTTATTTTAAAATGTCAGGGATATTCAGGAATAATCAAACTGTATTATATGCAAGAAGAAAATTAGAATGCTTAACCTCATACTTACCAAGTGCATACATAGTTCTTATAAATGTTACCTGTCAAAGCAGCTAGAAAGCAGGAAAAGAGTAGACTGTTTTACAGTTAAAAATATAAACAATAACAATGAACAAACAGTAAGTATTGCAAAATTATAAACGAGGAGACACTTCTTTAAAAAAAAATTTGCATAGTTATTTGTGTTATTGGCAAATGTAACACAATACTATTTAAAAATCAGATGAGGAGAAGATGTTCTTTATCCTTTTTCTCAATAATAAACATGAAACTTTATAGGAATCTGGACCTTGGTCTTCTGTCTAAGATTTTCCTAATATCCTACTTGCCTTTTTTTTTTTTTTTTAAAATTAATTTTAATGGAAGAAGTTCTGTGTCAGGAATTGGAGAAACTGTCTGTACATGATTGTATCACTAAATGTTAGTCATGATTAAGGGTATGGAACAAATAGTTTATCTCTGCAGTTCATGGGCATGAACATTTTTGTCACAGATGAAATACAATTCATAAAGATATTTTCCCTTAATTTTTTTTCTTTGAGCGTAAAAATAGAATGTGTCTACAGAGGTGTTTTATTCCATTTGTAAAAAAAACAACAAACAAACCCACATTGATATTGTCAATGAGATTTTTTTGTGTCAATTCATGTAAATTCTGAAATTCTCTTTCCAACTGAAAACTGAAATGTTTGACTTTTTTTTAATGATTGAAAACGTATTGCCATAGTTCTGTGCATTTATAGCTGCAATTTCTGTATGGAAAGAGTTCATATGAAAAAGAAATCCCTGTTCTGGCTACTGTGAGGTTGGATGGTCATAAAGCACCTAGGAGAGTAGTAGAAATGACAAGCCAGTCTAAATGGAGTAGGAACAATTATGCTCCCAAGCCTTCTTGAAATGAACCTCACAGCCTGCAACAGTAATTATCCATAATAGTAGTTTAAACAGCTCCTGGGAGTGTTAACAAGCCCTCTCCCATCACACAGAGGCTGAAAGAGGAAAGAAGCTAGGTCAGTCAGGATAAGAGACAGAATTCAATGAAAATAACAGAAAGCCTTGACATGAATTATTTTGACTCCTCATTACTTTGACCCTTTTTATTCTTTCATTTTCTGACCTTATTTCTGAAGATAATGAAATGTCTCCTTAGAAAACATATATGAAACCTTTTATCTTTTTGCCTTGGTTGTGGAAAGTGTGTCATGTTAGGATGATAATAAATACAGCAGCAGTGGCTGGAATAATCTGGAAAAATGTGCGTGAAATCAGGCAGGCTTTTTTCTGAAGAATCCATTGTCTTGTTTCTTGGAAGTCTGGGATGAAATCAAAGTTATTCTTGATTTGTGGAGAAAACAGAGACCCCCAAAATATTCACAGAAAGGATAAGAGCACACTTATGATAGCATTCTGGGAGAGCATGAGTAGAGAGCAAGGAATGAGATCCCAATGAGAGGAGAAGGTATAGCAGAGAAGGGACAGGAAGAGCAAAGGAAGGGATCGGGAGTTGACGGCAGTTGGATCTGTGAATCACTTGAGGCAGAAACTGTCTTTCTTTGAGCTAGCATTTGGAATAAATAAGGTTTGATTTTGGAGATTGTTCAGATCATCTTTTCTTTCATCATATGAGGTACATGGAGGAAAGCTGTAGTTTTCCCTGCTGTACTTAGTATGACCATAGGCTCTCTGATGGGTTGGATTTTTACAGTGGTTCTGCTGAAGGACCATAGCATGAAATAAGCTGTTGGAGATGGTAGCTAATTTCCTTAGGTGGATTTACAATTAAAAAAAAAAAAAGAGTTAAAAAAAATACAACCAAGTAATTGATAGAGTAGTTAAACTGCTTAGGAAAGTACTTTAAAAGCTGTGTTTAACAGAGGAATTTTTTTTTTCTTGCATCAGTGTTATTTAGAAGGTATGGGGTTTTCAACATGTCAATAATTTATAGAGTCTTTCTGTCACTATCTCAATTATTGGCATTTTCTGTAAAGCTCCTCTGCGGAGGGTGTGTTTTACATTTGCTGCTTTTTTAAAGCTCGCTGCAAATTTTGGACTATTTACACCAAGCTTCCTCTCCCTTTGCTGTTTCAAATGCACAAAAATCATGTGCTTTGTATATATCCTTTGGAGGAGTGCCACGAGTGGCTGAATATACCTACCTGTAGTGAACATATGCTTTATCAGTGAAACTTACACATGAGTACCAAACTCTTGCTGGGCAGTGAGGTAGTGCTTAAATGAGGTACAGTGGAAACCAGTGAAGGCTGCAAAACCTGGTTGAAAATTGGGTAAATATTAATTAACTTTCTACCATTGTGGCTACAATAACAGCGGGTATCAATTACCTTTTGGTTGTATCAGGAAAAAATGGTCCTGCAACAGAGCATAACCAAGCCCCAGTGAGCTTTCCCAGATATGCTTTTTCCATAGAATTGTGATGTGTTTTGAAGTAGTCATAGCTCAGCTGAAAATCCTTTGTGGTATTTGGTATGATGTGTAAGTGGTCCTAGAAGTGTCTAATTCTGTCCCTAGGCTAAATGAATCAGAAAGCCTCTGGATCTTTCCTTGCAGTGCAACGTCTCACAGGTAGATTTCTAGCTGTTAACCAGCAGATTGCACCAACTGAAACATGCCCATCATCATAAAAGGCATAGATTTGAGTAGAGACTCTGGGCTGGAGAAGTACAAGTGTTGCACTGTCCTGCATAGTACTGGTAAATAGAAGGATTTTGTCTTTCTCTTGTCTGCTTGACAATCTTGAAACATTATTCTTCTATCTTCTTATTTGGTGTGCAATTAAACTTCTGAGGCCTTGTGAAACAGCCCTTGCTAGTATTTCTTTTCCTTTAAAATTCTTCACTCAACACAGTCAGAGGATGTGCTTTAGAAACCTGGTTTTGTTGGCATTTTTTACAGCACACTCAGTACTTTTTTTGTAATGCATTGCTTTGGGTAATGAAAAGTTACCGCTTCTACGTACTGTTACAAGGATAAACTTGTACTCCAAGATTTCTATGCGTATCTGACTTGAAAGAAATTGCTTTATGAAATGATTTATTTCTCCATCAATTATTAATTAGGCAGTTTCAGCACACGGATTTAGGGAATTATTGTTTGATATATATAGAAAGAACTAACGAAAAGATAGCTTTTTCTTCATAAAACTTACCAATTAAGATTCCTATGACACCTTGTCATGGAAGGCCTAAACAGGCCAAAATAGGCCTGAACATGTCCTAGCTTGCCCAGACATGCTCCCCTGCTCTCCCTCTCTCTGTTGTGGGGAGAAGCAACCACAGGAAAGAGGACAAAGAATCTGGAGCCACTGACTCTAGGGACCTTGTCTTGCCGAGACTTATGTTACTCCTGTTTACCACAGGATGTAAACAAGGTACATACACTTGGCTTGTGCCTGCCTCATGCAAGGCCTGTTGTCCTTGGTTGGGAACTATAGGATTAAAAAAAATTCTCTGGGGACTAGAAGATTGTTATTCAATCCCACAATTCTGCTATTTCTTCAGAAACTCACAGCGAGGCCAGCTCCCTCTCCTTTCCTCTCCCTCCAACACTGTCTGGCAGGAGCTGTTTTACTGGGACAAAGGAGTAGGCCTGGTTAGGGGCTTCCAGAGGCTGTGTTTAGGCCTATGGATGACAGTTGTTGAGGTGGGAGGATTGGAGCACTGGGGATTATAGGTTTAGTTTGGGGTTGGGGGGAAAATTCAAGGGGGTCGCTATGGATTTTGTATCTGCTTTGTAATTTTTTTTTGTGTCTCTCCTTTCAAATACAGTTCTGTTGTCTCTCCAGTTCATTTGAGAGTCTCATTCTGTTGTGTCTTCAAAAACCATGACACCTGTATTTTCCCCAATTTTGGTAAAGTAAGCCTATGGCCTCACCTAATATGGTTAAGCTCGGCTAACTGCCATTCTGATTGGTTATTCTGTGTCTGAAGGCCCATTAGGTCATGGGCTACATTAATAAAAGAGATGAGCAGGTAGGGACAATGTGCTTTGCTTGCTTGCTGCTGTCGCTGTTGCTCTCTGCTTCTCGCAGTGTTCTGCCTCACTGTCCTATTGCATTCTACCATGCCATGCTGAGCTATAAGTTCTCTCTGCTGAATAACAAACCCTAATACTTTGAGCTTGTATGTCTGGAAACTGCCTTGCTCAAGTTTGCCAGGGAATAGGCATAATTGCCTCTATGTGATAGGCCTTCTTAGCCAGCATGGCATCTGTGCCAAGACTGCACATCTACCAAGACATTCTGCCTACACCTGAAATTCTCCTGCTAAAATGGGAAGTCTTGGAAGGACACAGATTGTCCAGAGGAAACAGGACCAGGTCAGAGATCATCTACCTCTTTCCCCAGCAGCCTGTAAAGCCTGAGAAGAATTCCAAGCCTCACTGGCTGACAAGACATAGACAGAATTCCTGTTTGGGGTACTGTCTGAAACTGTATCTAACCCCACGAGTTGAAAAATATTTTTTGTGAGTAAATACTTAAAGCCTCTTGTAATTCACCAATTGCCTTCTGTCATAAGCTGAAAGGCACTTCCCTAGCCCATCTAGTGGGCAAGTAGTGTATTGACCACAGGAACCTTCTCTTCCAGTTGAATTGGGTTTAATGTTGTATTATTGATAGGTATTTGTTCTAGATCTAGTTATTCCTTGATGTAATGTTTTTCATGACTGTTGTGAAGAACCTGATAAATATCATAAAAAAAAAAAATGGCTGGGGTGAGAGTCCCGAATATAAAAATTACTAAACAATATTAATTTTGAAAAAAATACCATTTCATAATCACTAATTACTTCTCCATTGCACATTTCTCTGCAAGATGTGTGGTCTTAGCTTAGATTCTAATTCTAATTGTTGCATTTATTTTCTCTTTTATAATGCATTATTTTGGAATAAAAGCCCTTATACACAGGCTAGCAGATTCAGGTACTGCATTGTGGTTGCTTTGTTTCACTTGGCCAGGGTATTTCAGGTTTGTTGTTGCACTTTTTAAAATTTATTTATTTTTAATACTTTTTTTTATGGTATGTGGGTTTTGGTGGTTTTTGTTTGGTTTGTTTTCACTTGAAACCACTCACTTTATTTAAATTTCCATCAATTCAAAATTTCCTCTTTCCCTGGAACACATTTTTTCCATATTTTTTCACTCAAAGTACTATTAATACTTTCTGATTATTCAGCAGAAAGTGAGACATGTCTCTTGGGCCGCTAAACCTGATTTAATTGGTTTTGGTGTATGGCAAGCTAAATTCAGATCTCCATTTATCAAACCCCAAATCTCTCCCCTCTAAAACTAAATGGTGCACAGGTGAAAAAAATCATGAGGCAAAAAGTCTGTTTGGGACTGTGCATAAAAGATTTTGTAACATTCACAAGGTCACTGCACTGCATGAAATAAAGGAAGGTTGGTTGCTTGCAATCTCCCTCTCCCCCTGACTTCAGTGCTTCTCTGAGCCCCTAGACAGTTATTTCTGACAGCTTTCCAGGTTTCTCTGAATTGGTTTGAAGTAATATTTTTACTTTGTTCTTTGTTTTTCCACTTCTTACTCTGACACGAAGAAAGGAGGGGGTGGGGAGTGCATAAGAATATAAAATACTCTTTTCTTGTGTATCAAAGACAAGCAATGCATTCAGAAGGTCAAAGTTCCTTCTGTTCCTGAAGAATTTCAATTCCTAGGCCCCTTGAGGTGTATGTAGTTGAGTAAGTACCACCTTAAAAACTTTGGTTTGTATTGAAATTTTACACGTTTTCCACAGTTAGCCTCCAGCCCCTCTAAATTCTACCTGCTAAGCTTTGCTTACTGGAGACTTGTCAAAATTCAGGACTCTGCACAAAACAAAACATGAAAGTAAAGACGCAATTTATAGTTTTATTAATTTGATGATCTATAGCAGTATTGTGGAAAGGTAATTGAGTAAAATATGTCTTTAAGTCATCAAATTATTGAAGTTTGCAATTCCTAAGGTAGTAAAAGAATAAAAAGTAGAACAACATTTCAGTCAATGAATAGAGTATAAGACTTAATTAACTGGGTGTTTTATGCCCTCATGCAGTCCAGAAGACAAATCATATCCTAGGCTTCATCAAGAGGAGTGTAAACAGTAGGACAAGAGAGGCAATTCTTTCTCTTTACTCACTCTGCTCTTGTGGGACCTCACCTCAAAGACTGTCCAGTTTCGGTGTCCCCATTGTAAGAACAACAGAGAACTGTTGGACTGAGTCCAGAAGAGAGCACAGAAGTGATCAAAGGGCTGGAGCATCTCTGCTATGAGGATAGGCTGAGTTCAACCTGGAAAAGAGATGAGTCCACAGGGAACTTATAGCTACCTTCCAATACCTGAAGGGACCCTACAGGAAAGCTGAGGAAAAACTTTTCATAAAGGTGTCTAGTGACAGTATTAGGGGGCAAGGTTTTAATATGAGGGAGAGTACAGTTAGACTAGATCTTAAGAACAAGTTCTTCAGTACAAGAGTGGTGAGACTCTAGAATGAATTGCCCGGAGTGGTTGTGGATGCACCATCCCTGGAGGCATTTATAGCTGGATTGGATGAGGCCTTGGGCAACCAAGTCTGTTTGAGAGGCTTGAACTCCCTGTTGCAGTGGGGTTGGAGTAGGTGATCTATGAGGTCCTTTCCAACCTAGGCCATTCTGTGATTCTAGAATTGTCATATAGGGTGATCAATTAGGCATCTATTTTGACCATGCCAAGGGAGTATTCTAAGGTTCAGCTGATCTCCATCTCTGGAGTGCTCCTGTGCAGTAATCTTCTGCATTATTTTTAATCAGTAATGAAGATAATTAATTACATGTTTATTTCATTTTAAATTCTTTGATTTGCAAACTAAGACATTCTGACTGACATCTCTACACTCTGCTTCCAAGGGTCTGTTCTCTGCTCTGCTGCTGATTCTGTCTTTTGGGTACTTGGTCCCCAAAGCAGTTGTAATCCGTAGCCCCATTTAGCTCTATAAACAACATAAGAAAAACCAACTATGTTCTATTAAGAAAGTATATTTATGTAGCAAAAGGCAGCCTTCTCTGCCTGCAGACCAAATACTGGCTTTAAATACAGCCCCAAGAAAATCAACACTGTGCTTCTTATAAGCAGCTTCAGCAAGCACTGAGCCCAAAACACTTCCCCAACACAATATTTGCTGTTTCCTATTGTGGAGATGAGTATCTCAATATTGGTTTATAT
Source organism: Eubucco bourcierii (assembly GCA_013396675.1). Classification (NCBI taxonomy): domain Eukaryota; kingdom Metazoa; phylum Chordata; class Aves; order Piciformes; family Ramphastidae; genus Eubucco; species Eubucco bourcierii. Next base: position 27,510 of record VWZE01011825.1, read on the forward strand.
CAGCAATATATGACTGCTTTCTATTACCTTGGTTTCAGCTACTCTGCACCTTTGAGTGAAGGTGACATCTGGCCTGTGTCCCTTGCTTCTTGTTTTACAAGCCAAAGAAATACGTGCAGTATTGTGTTGGTATTTTGTTACTGCTTACATGCAAAAGTGTTGTGCAGCTGCAATGACTGGATTAGGAGTTCACACCAAAATTTTCCAGAAAATGAGCAAAAATAGTAAGGGCAGAAAGAACTGGATTTGTTTAAAGTAGCTTGATGAAGCTTGCTCTCTTAATGACAATATTGCCTTAGCTTTGTCTGACCTAATGCTTGCAGTGGTACTGAATTATCACTATTAATTTTCCTACCACAGACAAGGTCACAGTGATCAAGTAATTGAAATAGGCTTATAATCCTGGGTATGCTGACTCCTTGTGCTTAATTATTATTCCAGGCAACTTCTTTGTGACATCAAATACTCATGAAAAATCAATAGTCAAATGCTCATTCTAAGGTATTTGAGATTTTTAGGTAGATAGATGAATTTTCTTGTTGCATTTTTAAGAAATTTGCCCCAAAAAGTTACTGGAGCATCACTTGACTCCCAATTAAGCACTCCTCGCATCAGCTGTTGATAGAGATGTGGCTGAAGCTGATGTTTTAGTTTCCGGTGCTAACAGAAAGTTTTAAAGAGTGAAAGGACCAGTACAAGTGTGGGAGATACTGGCAAGTATGCTGCCATATTAAAATCTTCTCTGGCAACATGAAATATAGATGTCTCTATATTAGTTTGGAAGTTCGCTCCACCTCAATGAGCTTCCCATACTATAGTTCACTTCCTTGGCCCATCAGTTGAGAATGCTTTGTAAGGGCATCTGCAACACAAATGATTTGCATGTGTGGCTTCTTTCATGTACCTTTTAGAGCAACGCTGGTCAGAGAACTTGTTCTACTAATTAAATAATGCCTATAATACCTATAACTTAGTTACAAGCAGAAATTTCTGTTCTGAAAAAATGAGAAGAGGATGCGATCCTTCTTGAAATGTCCAATTCATTTCCATGTACTACTTCACAGAAGTTATCAATGAGGAGATAGGCACATATACAGTCTATGAGAGGCCAAACTTGGGAGCTGTAAGTTTGTTTCTGATACTATATTCATCTGAGTCTAATTTGTCAGTGCTGTATGGTAAAACTATATCCTAATTTAACTTCTTGCATCTGGATTGTCTTCCCATACTTAAAGACTAAAATACTCTCACTTTTCTAAGTGTATTAGATGTTTAAGATAGTTGAACAACAAGCTTATCTAAATAAACAGTGAGTATATTGATGCAAGACAAGAAAAGGGAGAGCAGGAAAAAAGTGTGACTGGCTGACTAGTAGAGGAGAATATTCCCATCTATTCAACTGAATTGTCACTGCATCGCTTCCTCACTTTCTACTCATTAGCTAAAAAAAACTCAACCAAAAAAAAAAACAAACAAAAAACAAACCACCAACACCATAAAAAAACCAAAAAACAAACAACCAAAAAACCCAACAAAGGACAGTGGTGCAGGAAAGAGTTAAAATGCTGCTTTTGCTGTGATACAGTTGATTTTACCATATCATCATATATGGCTGTATTATTAGTACCACAGCAAAAGCATTGAGCAGGTTGCAAAAAAGAAACTATTTTCTACATGGAAAACGTATAAGAGTTGTGGGCCAAATGAACAAGAAAGAAGCAGAGGTCGTTAAATACTTCATCACAGTGGGCAGTGCAATCAAAGAGAGCAAATATACAAAATTAGCAGAAACCCTGAAAACAAGAAAACAAGACTGAACTTTATTTAAAAGGGGTTTAATGGTGTGAGTGCAAATGAAGTGGCACTCCAAGCAGTGTGGAAAAGAGCACTGTGGTGGTAATGATTAGTTTGGACTCCATGGAGGTGAGAAGAGTCAGACTTGTCAACAGCAAGTTTGGAAGTAAAAGTATGAGGTCTGCGACCTGTTTTATGAAATGTAACCCAATACTGTACAAAAATGAGTCCATCCTAATTGGAACTTAATCATCCTAAGGAGATAAAAATGAATGTATTGTATTATTTACATTTTATTTCTAACCTTCTGGGCTCCTTGCAGATGATCATTGTTGCTGCAATATTTTCTCTGTACGGCTTCTATAAATAATCTCATGTTCAAAGCCAAAGAATTTGTCCAAGCAAAACGCACTTCTTGAAATAGTATCTTGAGGCTTTTTTGATTATTTTGCTTGGAGTTGGAGTGGAGATGGCAAGCATCATATATTTTTGAAAGCGAATTATTGGTGAAATGTCTGCCATAACAAGTACAAGAACCTAGTTGAAAAGATTTTAATCTCTAAGTCATTCTAGAGACAAAATAATTGCATGGTCATGGAGGAAAAGAAAAATAACTGCACCAGTGCCATTGATAAGGATGATACTGAAAATTGGCCCAAAGTTGAAGACACTTCATTAAAAAGTTTAGGGTTGTGCTAGAGTTTTTTGATATTTTTTAAAATGGTTTCTATGATTTATAAGATATCGTACAGCTGTTAGGGTGATCCCAAAAAAATCTGAGCTAAGTAGTACTGAATGTTTGATTTGAAACGGGAAGACAATATTTTCTGCAGTCAAACTTCTTAAGAGCAAAGGAAAAGGCAAATTATACACCAAAGACCCCATACTAAACCCAAACATTGCCTCAGACAAGGCTAAGATCTGCCTATGTGTCATACAGTGTTGCTTTACAGAGTGCAGTGAGACAGCAGTCACGTACTTGTTTTCATTGTTACTAAAAGGATATGTGTGAATGTGTTTGGTAATTGTGTAGTGTTTAATATCATGATTTCTTACTCTTATGGGAAGCGTCATGCTTTTGCTTCATAACCAGATAGTGTATGTTTGCAATGAAATCTTATTTAGGAAGTATGACACATTCATCCTTGATATTTAAGCAAATTTGCATTGCAGAATGATTAATTGCATTCAGCCTTCTCATCCACTTCTAATTTTTCAGGGGACATAATTAGATGCAAATTGGCCAGTGTTAATCATTAGATACCACTAATTAAAAACAGAAGCTGTAGGTAATGGTATGATTATTGGTAGAAATAAATGAAGCAGATCAGGTAACACTTTTCTTCAGGGACCCATGACTTGTGCCTGAGCCTCATTAAATTCCAACATGTGAAGGTGCCCTGCTGGTAGAAGCTGCTGGAGAAATGTATTTATAAATAACTTAAAAGTAACATAGGAGAGCAGTGTCTAAAAAAGAAGGTGGGGAACATTCCTGTGGCTCAAGGACTCAGCAGTTTAATAAATTAAGAACTTTTAAAAAGCAATTTAGTTAGGTAGAAAGTGGTTTTGCATAACAAAAAGCAAGTTGAAAGAGAAACTAAGGACATTTCTGAACATGTTTTTGAAGCATACAGAAATACCATGTTCTGAAGATTCAATGAGTGTTTTCTGAACACAAATAATTCATTTTATACTTTGTCTTTTAACACTGACTGTGGTGTTAGATGACATGTACACAGTAAGGTGGAGGGTCACTGGAAAAACTGATCATGCAGTCAAATTTGTCACAGTGTTTTGTGCACACTTTCAGAGACAATTTCCTCAGGCAGAACCTTCTGAGTTAGCTTTTAACTTAGTTTGAGGCAGAGCCGGGCTGTTCTGAGTGAAGGGGGAACAGGTGCAAACTGGAGCATAGGAGGTTCCATGTAAACATAAGGAAAAACTTCATGTAAGAGTGATAAAGCATCGAAACAGGCTGGCTGTAGAGGTTGTGTAGTCTCTGGAGACATTCAAAACCCACAGGATGTGTTCTTGTGTGACCTAGTCTAGATGATCCTGCTGTGGCTGGGGGATTGGACTAGATGATCTTTCCATGTTCCTTTTGAATCCCTGACATTCTGTAATTCTGATTTAAAATACACTGTCAACTGGTGAAACCTTTCAGTCCAGTGATTTGTTGTTGTTGTTGTTGTATCATTATCATCAAAGTTTATCACCATTAGATATTAGTAATAACTACTTTTAAGGGATTCATACAGTGATGGGAAATACCATGTAGGTGATTCAAAATACTGGCACTAAATAAGATATTACTGGGAAGTACTGCATGGTGTTCAATCTTTAGGACACAATTAGTGAATTGGGTTTTTGGGCTTTTTTTTGGGGTGAAGAGAGCCTTGATTGAGACCTCTCTCTTCCCCAGCAGTGATGCATGTAGTGAATGTAGACAGGCAGCTGGGATCCCTGTTTTCTGAATCATGCACCACTTTTTCCCAACAGTTTTGCTTTGGCACTGCCACTCCAAAGGAGGTGAGGGACAAGCATGACCTGAGCAAGGTTTTGGCTACTAACAGTTGGAATAAAGCACCTGTGCAGAGGGCAGCGCCCTGTTCTCCAGAGTCTGAGGAAGAAACCCTAGCAGCCAGAGCTAGGATCTAGAATTACTGCTGTGTATATGCAATTTTATACACATGTACCGCATTTAATATTTTTGATAATGACTACTATTAGATATGCTTACAATTGCATCTACTACTATGGTATCAATATATTACCACTACTGATCCATAAGCAAAATCAGCATAAGGAGTTATACTGAAAACAGATTTAAATTTTGATTTTTACAGTTTTAATGGCATAAAGTTTATTGCATCCAGTCAATTTATTATTTACACAAACAGCTTTCTTTTCTAGTGCCACATTTATAAGTCTGAAATGAGTATTTTGTATTGCAGGAGTCTCATCAGATTCGAACAGAAAATATGCAAAGAAGAACATAAATGTAAGTACATATTCCAGAACTAGTATCAAATCAGAAAAGGATGTTTTCACTCAGCTACTGGATTCATGAAACAGAGGCCATCAGAAAAACATACTGATGCTACCGCATCTGATCTCAAAACAGTGGGAGAGTTTCATAAGGAATGTCCAAGTTAGTAAAACTTGTTTGAGTACTCTTGCTTCTAACAAATGAAGTATATCTCAAATGAATTAAATGTTACTGAACTGTAAAGCTGTATGACTTTTATTGAATAAGCTTTTTATATATAAATGCAAAGCCTAGTGAATACATCACTGAAGTGTTTTTAAGAGACAGTACTGCTCTCTAGAATAATTAATAGAAGAGACAGACTAAAAATTGCACGTTTGAATTGCCGTATGTAAATCCAAAGCCTACCTATTATTCTAAAATAAGACATGTCTGAAAAGAAAAGAATGTATTTAGTGGGGGATGAATAGGAAGATTGGATATGTATAGGTGCATTGGGTGAGCGAGGGAGAAGATACCTACTGCAATGTTGTAAAGTGGGGTCTCATTTCAAATTGTGTCTTCCATCTTAATTTGTTCCATGGAAGAAAAAGAAACACAAGATCGTTTATCTGCAACTATCTTGAAAATGGTCTAGGAGTCACCATGAATCACAAATGAGCATGAGTCAACAGTATCATGAATGCTGCATAGGGCTATGCGTAGGTAAGTTTTTAGTCACATGAGGATGCTCCCTTGTTTTGGTCTCAACACCGAGAAGGAGACAGAGTGAATGGGGAGAGTTGAGGGGAGAAGAGATTGAAAATGACCAGAGTCTGGTTTGGAAAGACTGAATGTGTTGGGGTAGGATGCACCAGTGAAGAGGGAACAGATGGAGATAGTTAAGTCTTCAGGTGCGCAGTGTTGTGATAAAGAAATAGCAGATGATATATGCAGCATGAATTAGAGAACAGATGAAAGCATGAGTCTGCACTTCATAAGGATAGTTAGATGATGATAAAACCATTTAAATGTTTTTCAAATAAAAAGTTAAAGTAGACTGTTCTCCTTCACTGGAGATCTTTAGGAGCAGGTTGCATCTTCAAGGGACAACTTAGCTATAACTGAATCTGTCTAAAGGCTAGGTACTAAATTAGGTCACTGTGACAACTTGGCTATTGATAATCTTTACGACATCAGGAATTAGAAAGATGACCATACAACATAGAATCTATTTAGAAGAATATCTTGAAAGGTAGGTGCATAAATATGCCTCTATGAACTAGTCATTAAAATTCAGAATTTAATCCAATGTCAATTCAGTGTCATAGGAAGCAACAATGTTCACCTTACAAGTAATTCCTCATATAGATTATATAACTGTTGTTTCTAATTCAGTTATTTGAAGTCTACTTAACACTTCAAAACAGCTTCTCTATAAATGTATATAAACGTATAGAGAATATAAAATTTTTAATGCATGCTAAAATTCTAAGGTCTGAATAGGGGACCAACTAGCATCATAGTGAAAAATACATCTCTGCTTCACTTGTGTGGTGTGTTTTGATTTAACCATTTAGTAATATTTCCTGGTCATTCTGTCTGTCACCTAGGAGAAGAGGTTGGCCTTCTCACTCCAATCTCCATTCAAGTAGTTGTAGAAAGTGATAAGATCTCTCCTCAACCTCCTCTTCTCTAGACTGAACAACCTCTAGTCCCTCAGATCCTCCTGGTGGGTCATGTGCTTCAGGCCCTTCATGAGCCCAGCAGTTCAGTGATGGCAGTCCACCACATAACTTGAGCTGACTCAAAATGAGAGATTACTGATAATTAAGCTAAAATAATATTAGGTTTAGATTCTTGTATATTTTGCTATATTTTTTCTGCAAATGACAATCTGAATATTATATAATCTATAACCCTTCCAATTCTATGAAAGTGTCATGCTTTTGAAGTGCAAATGCTGATATCTTTGCTTTATGCACAGTAATTAAAAGAGAGGTTCTTTGCCCTGCTGCATGTACATCCTCCACTTTATCTTTCAGAGAATCTGTTTTAATGGAATAGCCTTGTAATTAGGAATCTGTGCTTATCTACCCCATGTCGTCATTCTTTTTTGAAGAGTGAAATATTTAATATTTGAGTTTGTTGCAATATATTCAAGTTTGTATCTATGGATAAAGATGACCCTGAATTTTCCAGCTTTAAAAAGTCATTAAAAAAAAAAACAAAAACCACACACTAGGCACTCATAACATTAAATTTACAACATTATTAAATACTCAGTAGGTTCAGTCTTAATCAGCAGGAAGTAGGTACTCCAGTTGTCTTGTTCTGATTTCCACTAAATTGCCATTTAACTCCTGTAGATTTCACACTTTAGACAGATATGAGAGAAGGCAAAATATTTTATGAAGTTTTAAAGTAAATTTATTTCTTTTGGTTTTATTTTTAAAGCAAAACTCCTATTCTTTTCAATGTCAGCAAAGTTAACTGCATTTAATTTCAGACATAAGCTAGTATGGCCTATTTTCCATACAAACTTAATCCTGTGTAGTCTACATTATCCATGACTCAGGATAGAATGAAAAAAAAAACCATCAAAGGTTTCCATTATGAATAAAATAACTGCTAGATAAGATAAATGTTCAAGACAGATGATAGAGGAAATGAAAATTTTATAATTGCCCATCTACAATTAAATTCTAAATTGGAAAGGAGGTTGTTTTTTTTTTTTCTAGTTCCATCTCTTCTTTCTGAATGTCATTTGTTACCTCTTTGTGTAACTTGAAGGGGGGGAATACATTAAAATAATTGTTTCTTAGAAAAGGATTATTGTGATGCAAATAACAGTTCATAATGCACAGTGCACAGTATTGCTAAGAGAGAAGTTCCTTAGAGGAGGAGTGGACAGCTCAGTGGACTGCAGTTGGGAGAAAAAACTTTTCACTTGAGTTTCATTTTTGGGGTGGAATCTGATAGCAGTGAAAGGCTAGTTGTAAACTGGTCATGTGCTAATCTCATTGTCAAATGAGAACAAAAATCACCATCACTGCTATATAGATCTTTTTCTCTCTGGGAAAAATGATCAGCACTCAGCATCTGGAGTGCTCTCCCCTACAAACTCATTCACCTTGTTAGTGACAGCAAACTCTTTTCCTGAATCCTTTCTTATGTGGAGCACAGATTAATTAGTAATGCCAAATAAACATTGCAGGACATGTCCTGTGTAGTCAGAAAGTCCCTCTGCTCTTTGTATGTTTAAAAAAGAGACAAATACGAAAACAACAGCTTCCCAGCTCAACTCAGGTTCAAAGCAAATGCCAGTGATTACATACACCCTGCAGTCATGATGCTCTTTTACTTAGCTGACTGTTTGCTATTGCATTTTTCAGTACTCAGTCTCTTTCCTTCTTTGGTCCTCTGCATGCGCAGGGTACAAACGATGGTTTCTGATGATTTTCTGTAGTTCTGCACTTTGTAATAGCAATTTTGGGATTCAACAAATCACAAACATGAAACATACTTTGGGGAAAATATGAGTGCAAAAATAATTGATACCGAAGGCAGTATATGGAGAGGCACTTTTCACTTTTGGAACAGTGTCCTTCTTTAGACAGACATACTGAGCAGAAGGGATGCACCCTGGAAAGGAATAAAGGAAACTGGGGTCAGGAGGTCATATTAGAAGAAAAGTGAATTTTCTGTGTTCCAATTTAGTGGAAAATTATTCTAGAAGACTAGCTTATGAAGTAACGCTATAATGTGAACAAGAAATGCAAAAATACCTGATGCAGTGCCAAAGCCATGAAACCCTCTTGCTTTGCAATTTTCTAGAAAGTCTTACATTTTCACTTGTGCATAAAAGCTTTTCTGTCTCCCCCCCTCATCCAATACCCTCATCTCTCTCAGATGCGGGCAAGCTGAAAATATGGAAAATGTATCAGAAAGCACTGATCATAGAAAAAAATTCCAACTGTTGTTTGGTGGGGTGAAATAAAATAGTAAATACTGAATAAATAAATAAAAAATCACAGTCATTGTAGCTGGAAGTGAGACACACTAAAGGAGCTGTCTGAGTTGTGATGCTCTCTTTACATGCTGTTTTAACTATGTTTGCCTGGGAATGTAGGTGCTTTAATGCAAAGGTAAATGAAAACAGAGATTCTTAAGTTCTTCTGACAGGCAAGGGGAGCTTGTAATGTAACTTACACTGATTATAGTGGTGATAATGGCTTTTCTCAGCAGCAACTCCTGCATAATTTATTGTTACTAATTTCACATATTTACTTGGAAATAGAGGATACTGAAATAATGAAAGAAGTTTCCCTGTGGCTGAGTTTTCTATTTCAGAAAAAATCAACACTTTTTAATTATATGTAAAAAAGAAGAGATTTGCATACTCATCATATTAGATATATTTTCAGATTGAAAAGATCTGTACATCAATACTAATTAGAGTGATCTTTGCTCACAGGCTAGAAGGGAAGATGCTAAATTTCCTTTTCATCATGATTATATTAATGTTATCATAAAGGAAGGGTCTCTTAAGAAAATGCAATGACCTAGAGTGCTGGTCTACACCATTTCTGAGCAATGGTCAGATCATTATCATGTGTTACTCTATAATTAAGGAAAACAGTGAGGAATTCACTCTATGAATGGGGGTAATCTCAGTTCTCTGCCACCCTGATGGTTCTTGTAAGCCTACCTTTGCTGTTGCAGTTACATTTCTGACAACAATCAAGACATTGTCTTACTATGCGTGGATCTATACTGTACATGTTATGTTGTCTTAATATACATGTGGGTCACTAGAAGGTTTTTGGCAAGAACATTCACTAGTGAAAAGTAGAATTTTGCTCTATGGATTTTACAACCCTTATGCCTGGTCTAGATTTTAATTTGCATTAGATATAACTTCCATGGGATAATTTTTAAGCTAGTGTAAGTACAGGGTTAGCTGGGAAGCAGAAATCTCTTCTCCTCACCAAGGAATATACTTAGGAATGATATCTGTGATATGAAAATGCAAGCATTGGGGTTTTTTTTTTGTTTACTTGTTCATTTTTATTTAATGTAATAGAGAATACTTCCTTAGTTAAATAGACCTAATGGAAATGTCTGTTTTGAAAGTGTATATAAGATGAATCCAGTTGAAAGTATTTGAACTATACAAATTTAAGTATCCATTAAAAAAAAAATAAAAAAATCAGTGAATTTGTTGGCTCAAAGATAGCAGAAGGGTTATACTAACACTTAGGGTAGGAAATCTCCGATAGCAGAACCATCATGGAAAATGTCTGCTTGATGGTGGCTGTTCTGTAAAGCTGTTAGAAGTATTGAAAATAAGTTTATGCAGGAAATAATTTTCTGCTAGCAACTATAGCAGAATAATTTTGAGTTTGCACAGGCATATATGATTACTCCATCTTTTTGGTGCTGCTGCAAGTTTACTGGTAGTGTCATGAAAGAAGGTAAAACACTCAAGAGAGATTAGCTACCTCAGACATTGACAAATGAAGTGATTATACTATGATAATGACAAAGTAAGTTATTAATGATATGGAGGGGTAATTAATTGATGCAAGATACTATTTTCAAATATTAACATTGTTTATTAATATGCAATATTCAGAACTCTCACCACCCCAGCCACTAATTTTAGTAATACTCGGTTCTTCCCACGATCATGGAAACTTTATACAGATAATAACATAGGATCTAGAAATAACTAGTAATAATATAACATTAATTGAACTGGAAGAGAATGTTCCTGCAGTCAATATACTGCTTGCAGTCAATACACCAAAGCTTGCCCACTAGATGGACTCAAGGAGCTCCTTTCTGCTTATGGTAGAAGGCAATGGTGAATTACAAGAGACTTTAAGTATTTACTCACAAAAATATAATCTCCTGATTTGCAGGGCTAGCTACAGCTTCAGACAGTACTCAGATGCTTTCAGGGAATTCTGTTACTGTCTTGTCAGCCACTGAGACTTCTGATTCCTCCCAGACTGCTAGGGAAAGGAGGCAGACAATCTCTGACTGCACCCTTATCTCCTCTGGATGATTTGTGTGTCTCCAAGACTTTCTGTCTTGGCAGGAGACTTTCAGGTGTAGGCAGGATGTCTTTCAATGTGTAGGTGAAGCCATAGGCTTTCTTTACCCTTTTTAGGGCAGAACACAGACCTCGCACAAGGCATACACAAGCTGAGCCTGTGTACCTTGTTTGCCACAAGAGGCAAACAACACTGGGCAGACCAGGGTCCTTAGACTCAGTGGCTCCAGGTTCTTTGTCCTCTTTCCCATGGCTGTTTCTCCCCAAAACAGAAGGAGGGAGAGCAGAAAAACATGTCTGGGCAAACCAGGACATGTATAAGCCTGTTTTGGCCTGCATAGGCTTACCGCGATAATTCATTAAAAGGTTCTTTTATTTTCTGTCATTGCAAATTTGACTTAAAGTACGAGAACTTACCTGTGCAAGTAACAGTGAACCAGATGCATTAACAATGACAGACCATTAAAGAGCAATACATTATTGTATGTCAGTTTTAGGTTGTCAAAATATGATGCTTGAAAGTTAAGACTACGTTGAGGTTTGGGCTCATGCTGTGAACGCATAAGTCATAAATGGATCTGACCTGTTGGTAATTGTGTCTAATATGTTGCAAAAGTGAACACCTGGCCTTGAGGAGTGAAGGAGTGAAGTTTCAATGCTATGTGAGTTGTTTAGCTATCTATATATTATTTCACCTGATTTATTATAAAATGTGGGCTGAATCAAGGTGATAGGTGTCAAGGGTTAGGGCTGGACTGGCCAAAAAACAAATGACAGCCACTGTGTGTTAACCCCTTTCTTTTTTCTAAAGGGAAAGAGAAATGGAATAAGGGAGAGACACTTATCAATTAGCAAAGAAAGCTAGAAATACTTTGGTGAAAGTAATAACAATAAAATGAAATATACACGAGACCAATTTTGAACCTAACCTCCCTGATGGCAGTTAATCATTGCCACCACTGCTGCTGTGGCAAAAGTCCTAGACTGGACTCAGAGGCAGGCAAAACCAGATTCAGGAACTGGATTCTGGGGGTGGATTCATGAAGTCATGGATCAAGATCAATGGCAGAGCTGATGAGAGTCCTCCTCAGATGTTTTAAACCAAATATGGCGTATATGGGACGGAATACTTTGTTGGTCAGTTTAGAGTCACCTGAACTGTCTGCCTCTTCCTGCAGGTGGAACCTTTTACTCTGCACCCCCAATTTGGTACACAAGATTTAGCGGTGACCTTGGCTTGCATGTCATTCCTTGGTACTAACTAGAAACAATGACAGTTATCAATACTAGCAGCAGACACCATCTGTGAATATATGCTGCTAACTTCAGAAAGTGCAGTTATTTAGAAGAGGCTGAGTTGAAAAGTAAATGAAGAATTAAGTATGTTCTAATTCAAAACAGGACAATAGGAAGGGATGCTAATGGACAGTGTCTAAAACATATGGCTGAAAGAATTACTTGTTATTTCTGTCAAGTGATGTCAGTGGATTATTCATTTCTGCTCATTTCTAAAATGAATAAGTAAAAATTGCTTTTTATCCTTTCTGAATGATGACTGAGTTTGAGCCATCATTTTGAGGCTTCTAAACCAGTGAAAGAGAAACTTCTAAATGGGTCTGAGTGATTAAATAATATTCTGTGTCCAACTTACAAATGACCTTCAGAATGCAAGAATAACGATATGCTACTCTTTTAGCTAATGACTCTCTTCTTCTTCCTTGATATAACCTTTCATGGTTAGATCAGTCCCTGTTTAGAATATTGACAAAACACTTTCATATGCTTAAAGCTTAGAACAGCAAAGATGTATAACAGCATTCATTTAACTAAATAATTATATTCCCAAGAAACAACCTTGATGAGATGACATGTCAGAGAAACCAGAAAGAACTTTTAAAATCTGCAGCAATTTAATTAAATAAACACATTTGCTATTTGCATATAGAGATTATATTATTTATAATTAACTTCCAAAATAATTTATTTTGCAGCATTTTAATTTCCTCCATATCATTCTGCCTTTTTGATAAATTCAGTCACATTTGGCAGTCTCAGTCTGGCATTTAAGTGTAACCAAAGTAGAGAGAGTAATTATTCTTTAAACGACTTATCCTGAGTGACATATTAAAAGAAAAAAAATCTTTAAATCAGTGCCAGCAGGTACTTTTGCCTATGACAGTCATAGATCAGACCATTTCAAAGCCAAATATGCTTTTTTTATTATGTGTATAAAGCTTAATATATTCTGATTAATTTTATCTGCAGTGCAAGATGTACTAAACTCTGTGTGCCTTCTCTTTGGAAGAAATAGCCAGGAAATGCAATAGGTAGTAAGAAGTTTTTGTTTTTAAGGGCAATAATCAATGAAGGATTAAATTATTTTTAAATTACTTAATTTATAGTAAAGAACATGCATACTCTTCTTTTTCATCTGTAGTCCATCTCACAGTCCAAATTTTTTTCTGCCTCCAGCTGAACTGTTGATATTTTGTCCTCACTTTCCCAAGAAATACAAAGGATTTTTCACTTATGTGAATCTTTTGCTTTTAGCATCTTGGTTTATTCAAACTCTCCTCAAGCACAGAAGTTGATACATGCCTCTTCATTACTATATTTGAGTACAACCTCTGTAAAAGTTAGAAAAATTGTATTGCAGTGAGAACTCAGTCACTCTTTATCAAGTGGCTTTTATCCTGTTTCGTCCATGTGTGTCCATCATAATTATTTCGACTGTTTGACTTCATGACCTAGTTCGCTGTTGTCAATTGACTTGCAATAGTCAAACATGGGGAAAGATGAATTCTGGTCAAAAAAAGAAAGCAGGGGAGCATACAAGAAAAACATGGAAGATACTGTGGGATCAGCTAGTTTTTACTTTTACTTTTAGTTTTTTCATGTTCCTTACTCTCAAGATTGCTATTTAAATAACTTAAGCAACTACCTCTTAAAACTAGACTAATGTTTCTTTTCCCCTGATTGGACTTATGCCTATATAAGTTCAGTGGTTAATGCTCATAGAATGTTGATGTTAAATATTGAGCATTACCTGCTTCTGGAAGTAAATGTAGTATGCAGAGGAGAACTTTATTTGGACATCGCCTTTATTTGGACACAAGGCACAAGCTCTACACCAGAATTCAAGTAATTAATTCAACCAGAAATACATTTCTGTACAGTGACCTAATCAAAGAAAAACTAAATATATATATAGTATTAATGCCTGGGTAGTTAGCTTTTGCCAGTAACTGTTCTCTGAAGAGCTTTTACTGTGTTTCATTATGATTGTTAGTCTGTAGATAAGGAAAATACAAGGCCCTGGTGGGATGCTCCAAGTAGTAGCTCCCCTGTTATTTTTCTACTTTTAGTTAGTTGCAGGTTTAAGCATACTACTGCTGTTGTTTCAAGCTGAAACAATTCTGCAGTTCAATGGTTCTGTGATCTTGGTTGCCTTGTTGTGTGTAAGACTGAACCACAGAGTGATTAGTATGCATCATTATATTAAAGAAACAAATAGTTCCAGCAGAGAAATGTAACACTTTTTTTTTTTTTTGAGCTGAAAATACTTTTGTCTTGATATTGGAGTTTTTTTCTATTCTGCATCTCTGTCATAAGTTTAGTGATTTTTCTCTAGATGAAGAAGTGTCTGATAGCAATACCACCCAAATTTTGCTGGGTGTGATAAGATGCAATCAGATATTTAGTATGTGAAACACTCATCTTGGCAGAATCTTGATGGATTGTATGGTTTTTCTATGGTGGCTTGCTGTAAGGACCTGTATTTTTTCACTGTTTGGTGAAAGTGTAGTTTGTATGCAGACTGACTTTGTAAAACAGCATCTGCTGTTTGGTTTTTAGGGTTTTATTCCTGTAAAAGTCTCTGCAAAGTTACAGAAGGCAATTAATTTAGGATAAAGCTCATCCCATTTAATGCAACCTAAAGGCAATAAGTGAACTTTTCCAAATGGGAAGAAGCTAATTCAGAAAAGTTATGTTAAATGTAATATCACAATGTGGCTGAAAATGCTGGTTGAGGCAAAACAGACTTAGTCAGGTTAAGCTTACTGTGATAAAATTCCTTGCATCACATCTCAATTCGAGTTGTCTCTATTTTTTTAAAGTAGATTCACCTTTTCTTCTGCCTGTTGCAGTTGTCTCTGATTGCAAACAAACACAGTGGAGGTGGCAATGTTCAGTGGACAACTGTTTGAAGGTTTTGGGAACTTGTGAACTTGCATAAATTACTTCCTATTTCCATACTCAGTTGTTGCCCACAGATACACTGAAAAAGTTCAGGTTTTGGTTACTGTAATTCATGTTATTCTGTCAGACTATGAAGGAAATCCTGTGTATTGAAATGTAATGAAGACTATTGAAATAAAATGAAGACTATTATCTAGACCTCAGTGAATTCAATGAATTTCTTTTTTTTTTTTTTAAATTTAGGGAGGCAATCTTAAATTTGCTCTGACTGTGTATGAAAAACAGACTTAAAAGTTAAATGTGAATTTGTACTTTAAGGTATTGAGGTGATGTTCTCACTTCATCCAGTGCAAATGAACTCTTAACACAGTTCTCAGGTACTTACATGATTAGCTATTTACCATTGTTTATTACTCTGGTATTACTATTACACACATTTTCCTTGAGGTGATGAGATTGTGGAAAGTAATTCCTCATGTTAGCCATATGTGAATAACATACACTCATACTAAACCAGTTCTCTCAGCTTAAATCAAAATTACGCTTGCATTGTCATACATCAGCTATTACGCCTTTGTAGCAAATGGGAATATGATCTACTTCTTGTTTATAATAGTAGTAAAACAGATTCAGAACCATGTGAACTTCTGGCTTCAAGCCTATAGGCATGTGATCAGTATATCAACCTTCTGCTATCTAGAAATTAGGAGTATGGAAAATCCCTGAAGTGTTTCACCTCCAACATTTCCTTTGACAGTCTTTCACAGGACTTCCACTGATAAATTGTTAGGCTGAGTATGCTTGAACTAAATCATTAATTTTATCTGAAAAGGCATAATTCCAGAGCACTTTCTCCAGCAAGATGATATTGCCTGCATTATTAAATACTTTCTCTAGTCCCTGTCATCCATAAACCCTCTGCTCCCCAAGCACAGATCCCTTTGATTTACCTGCAGCTCACGAATGCTGAGATTTTGTACTTCAGGTGTCCTCTGATGAAAGTGTTTATTTTTCAGAAACTCAAGTAGCAGTAAATTGCAAACTTGGAGTATTTCAAGCTTTATTTGTTGTGTTAGAAGCAAAGTTGCTCATACTTAATTTTTTTGTGTCCATGTGTTTGCCTAATTTAACCAGAGTTCCCCTTTTAACCCTTTCCCCTGAAGGAAACAGCAGATCTTTTAACTGTGGCCTGATAGTGACAAAGTGAGTTGGAAGACTTGGAAGACTGAAGAGCTAGGGAAAAGTAGTTAAAGTGTAATTCTTTTTGCTATAAAAAGTCATCACATATTAGATACTTTTGGAAAATAGTTTATTTTCTTTTTAATTTAAAGTATTACATAAATAAAGGTTTCACTTTATTGGCATGCACAGCTACCTCAATTTATCTGGTGTGATTTTACACTAATGTCATAAATTGCTGCAGCTTTTTTATAGACATTTAAGTCAAAAGAATATAAATTCTTAGCACAAATAAAAGAAATAAGGGTCTTTATTCATTTAGGGAGTGATCCCGCCACACTTATTTGCCTGAAAGGTGCCATGTTATTTATTGGACAATGTAAACTAGTACAGGATATAGTCTTGGCCTACTCAACACTTGATCAGTATGCTATGTATTATTCTAACCCTCTGGCTATGAACATAACTACAGTTGTTGAAATTGATTGGGATTTAAGTGTTCAACCACTGTACTTTCAAAGTCTTCCACACCTGATTCATCAAAAACTTTAAGAATTTATTAAATTTTGACCATGACAGTATACTCTTATCCTGAATCCAGAGATGCTGTTATATCCAGCATGGATGCTTGGAATCTACTAAAGGAAAGAAAAGAATGGAACAAATGATAGAATTTGATACCGATCAGTTATGCTCATTGTTGGAGTAACTGAGATACAGTGGTTTGGATAAGTGGCTTTCTGTGATGTTGGGCTCTTTATGAAAGAGGCTGGGAGGGAGGCATTCTTTTACATGAAGCAGCAGCTAGACTGTATGAAACTTTTCTGTGGAATGACAAACAGGGCCTTGTGGAACAGGAACAGGAAGAGGCGACAGTCACATGGTCATGAGTGTCTTTACCATCTACCCAATTAACATGAGTGAGTGAATGTAACCACCTTGAGTCTCTTGATCTGGCATTCGCTGACATAGAAAAGTTGGTCAAGAAGTTGGAGCTGATCATCAATGGCAGCCTTGTCTGTAGGGACATTTGCTATCCTGAGGGAAGCAAGAAATGCAAGTAGAAAACTGCAGTTTATGAAAACAAAATGGGCTTTAGTTTGTAAAATAATATACTTTTCAAACATAAATGTCTTTTTGCTAACAAAACAAGTTCGTGAAGTACATACATCTCAATTAAGACTTCTTCAGTTTTCTCAAGGGGCAAACTTCTTTCAATCACAAGGACATCTATGGCAGTCAGGCATGAATGGATTGAATGTCTGTGGGGTAACCCTACTCCATTAGTGTTTCAGATTATTTTGTACAATTTTTACACTGCTGTCAGTAAGACGTGAAAAATATTACTTGTTTGGCATTCTTTAAAGCAGGCATGGATTGCCTAGATTTGATTGAAGGTGAAAACTGGCTGCCAAAACCTGTCTGAGAAGGCAGGAGTCCAGCTTGGCTTTTAAACTCTAGGTTGTTTGTGGTGCTGACTTTTAGAAATATCCTCTGCTCTTCTTTGATGTGTATGTAAAGGGCAGGCATTGAAAACTGGTGCTGCTGTCAGAGTAAGGAACATGAAACCTCACAGCTACTGTGAACTTTCTTCAGAGGAGAAGACGACCTTAAGAAAGATCCTGAACTGGTGCCTTGAATATAATAATCATTTAAATGTGCTGATGAATAACTAAGAAGTGGGCATGTATATGTATTTGTCAAGACCACCTGCAAAATGAGGAACATCTTATAAGCACCTTTGTTTTTATGAAAAGGAAGTGATATCACATGAAGAAGCAGAAGGTGTGCTCAAAATATCAGGAGTGGGCTGAGAGTGTGTGTGCTTTGTTTATAAGCAAGTGGTAGAGCTCTTTGACATACGATATGGAGAGGCAAAGAGCAGAATGGAGTTAAAAAGAAGTCCAGTTGTATTTTGAGGCTGATAAATACAATTAAACAGCGAGTTAATGAACTAAAATGACTGGAAGCTGTGAGGCTGCTTTGCAAATGTGCTTGTTCTGCTACCTGACAAGCATTTGTGTTTGGCTTCTATTGAATAGTGTTGGGCTAGGTGGCCTTCTAGCATGAGCCTGTGGCTTGTATGTGCTTAGCTTCTTAACAGATAATTCAGTGAGGAGGAAAAAGAAGCTAAATTTTATGATGTCAAAGGTAAAGGCTGGATTTGCCACTGAATAAATGACAGATGATCTTAATTAACCCCTCTCCCTTCCCAGAAGGGAAAAGTAAAGAGAAAATTGGAGAGAGTCATGGGTTGGAAATAACCTCTAAATTAGATTTAACAAAACAATAATAAAAAGGAAATGTTAGCAAGAAAATAACAAAATACATACAAACATATGCCGCAGAAATATTAAAGTCCCCTAGGGCCCAGATTTGACTAATTGGCAGGTGGGAACTGGATTCAGGAACTCCTGGATCAGGGTTGAATGCAGAGGAATGGACAACAGAGTTCTCCTTGGACTCTGGCCATTGAAGAAAAGAGCTTAACCCCTGTGATCTTTTATCTTTATACTGCATACGATGTATGTGGAGTGGAACAGAGTGTCTTGTTTGGGTCACCTGTCCTCTGTGCTCCTCCCTGTAACCATAAACTTTTAGCTTTGAGCCTTTTATTTATGGCACTGAAACCTGGCACACAGGATTTAGCAGTGGTTTAATGGTTTCTTATAGAAATAAGTATAAGCAAGAACATTTCTGCATACTAATCCTTACTTCTAACTACAGACATCAAGTGTTACCATTTCTAGAAGCAGATGTTGTCTGCAACAATACATGCCATTAAGTTTAGAAAAACTGAGCTGAAAAGTAACATCATCAAATGGTGAATTGATTCTGTTCTAGCCCAGATCAGGACATATGAATTAGTCATACTTTAAAATGTAACAAGATTAATTAACTTGTATCTTACTTAGAAACATCTTTTTCATTAGAAGAAGACTAACAAGACAGAACAGGAGTTTAACAAGCTGTTTGCTGTGATATGTGCATGTTATGTGACCATATAACTACACAGAGTATTTCTCAACCTTAGTACTTTAGAGAATACAGTTGGAAAGCATATAGTTGAATTTGAGATAGTTGTGACACTGTTGCCAGGTGTGAAATTACATGAAGCTCATAATCAGATTTCAATATGTGTATTTGGCAACATTTAATATTGTTTTTCAAAGGAGATGAAGATCAGACTAGAAATGAAGGGGTACCATTGTGGAAAATTCATGACATGGGAGAGGCTGAGAGACCTGGGGCTCCTTAGCCTGGAAAAGAGAAATCTAAGAGAGGATCTTATCAAGACATAAAAATATCTACAGGGTGGAGGCCGTGAGGGTGGGGCTGTTTTTTTTTTCAGTGGTGCTCTGTGATAGAACAAGGGGCAATAGGTACAAAGTGGAACACAGGAGGTGTCAAGTCTGACATTCTGTATGGGATGTGGGTAGCAGTAAGAGAAACCTCTCTCGTCATATTCTCTCCTTGCTATGGGAATTGTGGGAGTAGTTGTGAAATTATTTAAATAGGTACTGAGCTGGGAGCATTAGGAGCTTGTAAATGAAGTGCTGCACAGGTAATTGGAGTCAAAATCAGCAGCATTGTCAGTTAACAACTGAAATTTGCTTTAAATTCTGTTTTCAGTGGTTTATGTAATTCAGCTAGAGGAATTTGCAGTTGAATGGAACATACATGGAAATCATCGGCTCAAATGCAGATTTCTTTCTCAAAAGGCTTCAAAAAAGGATCTAAAACACAGCAATCATTAGAAAGGAAGCCAATTTTTCCAGATACAACTTTAAGTAATATATCAAGTGTAAGAATTTGCAGCTTTCAACAATTCCAAGAAATTAAAAAAAAAAAATCAGCTTTGC
Source organism: Eubucco bourcierii (assembly GCA_013396675.1). Lineage (NCBI taxonomy): Eukaryota > Metazoa > Chordata > Aves > Piciformes > Ramphastidae > Eubucco > Eubucco bourcierii. The sequence continues at coordinate 47,575 of VWZE01011825.1, forward strand.
CTTTAAAATATGCTATAAATGTAAGGTTACTTTATGTTACTGCTTTATGAAGTCAGTTGCCAAACAGAAGTCACTCCACATAAACCAATGAAATGATAGTCACACAGAATGGTATAAGCGAGACTACAACCAGAAAAACAGTGTAGCTTTGAAATTAGTTTTTGGTCTTCATATGTGTTCCTGTAAATGGCTGCTGTTAATTACGTTGTTCACTTGTCTAAATGACACTGAAACTTGGTCTCCTAAAGGGTCACAGTAGGTGCAAGTAGAAGAGGGATTTAGCAGGACCTCTAAAAATCCAGATGGATATTAAAGGAAGTTTTCAGCAGTAATGTGGTTGTATTTCTTAGAATGTCAGATCGCTTTATGGGCCTTCACTTACTTCATTTGGAACTTTCTCTGTACTGCACATTAAGAAGTTGAAGAAGAGGTCACTAACCAATCAACACAGCAAATTGATTGTAATTACTCTAGTCCCCAAAGGTAATAACATTTTGCTTCAAATGACAGGTCTGCATAGCCTTGTGGTAACCAAGGTCGCCTGAACAACTTCAGTCCTATCTAAATATTGCACCATGGGAAAAGAAAGTCTGCTCTAGGAAGGCCTTTTTCTTGATTAAAACCTCTGGAGTTCAACATTAAGTCCTTGTTCATTTCAGATTCCACTTTGGTGTGTTTATCTTCTAGTCTGTATGCCTGTGCTTACTATTATGTATCTATTTTATCAGAAAAGATAGGTATTTGGTATTGAAGGTTAAAGTCACTTTTATGATGTGTAATAGTGTCATCTTCTGGATTATGCTTTTTCTCCTTGAGATTCCTTGGTTGCTCTATGTGCCATTAATTCTACAGATGTGCTGTTGAATTTGTAGGGACAGATACAATGTTCACTTTAATAATGAACCATGCTTAAGCCAAATGGAAAAAACTCACAGTCGCTTCTCTTTCTGCTCAGACCTCTTCATTTGTGATCTCAAGGCTCTTGCATTGCTGGCATTCATGGTGATGGGATTTGCTTCTCAGAGGTTGTAACTTGAAATGGGAAGTGTCACAGGTGGTATTACTATTATCATTTGTTGACCTGAGAAAACCATGATTCAGACTTGTTTCAGTTATAAGTAGAAACTGGATGTGTTTCATTGATGTCTATTTATAGAATCTCTTTTCCTGAATATGGGATGAATTAAAGGGGTCTTTCTATACTCGTAATCTAAAGATGTTTTGCACTAGGTCCTGACATAGATACCTCTTACCGTAGGTTCTGAACTTGTACTGGTCATATTAAGCACTCTATGGGAACTCTATGGCACATTTTATTGATAGCTTTTCTTGATCATCTATACTAAGCTAACTACTTGCATGTGAACTTTTAATCTCTCCGTGTAGTAGTATTGCCAAAGCCCAAACAACCTCTCATGATGACAATCTACAAAAACAATAGAACATGTTTGATATTCCTTTCTCTGTCTTATTCTGCTCTCCCTCCTCTCCTTGTCTGTGTTGCTGTGTGCTTTTCTCTGTATAGCGCTGAAGAGGGCTTGGATTCTTGATGAAATTAGTACGTACTTTTTGTGTGTTTGGACCTGAAGGAAACAAGAGGAAGTGGCAGAGAGAAGTTTTAATTTGTACCAAATTTTCTTGAAATTAAATAAAGAACAGGTGAATTGGTATTACTGCTGCCATGTTTGAGTGGGCTATTCAAACCAAAATCATCATCTCTATTAGAATGGGTAGGGGAAAGAATAGGAGTGAGTATTTCAAACACTCTCAAGGATCCTGTTTTTCAAAAACTTCATGAGATCTGTCTTGGACATTAATGCTGTGGGTTAATCACTGTTCATGAGAGATGTATGCAGGTGGCCTTGGTTCTTTTCTGGACTAGAACTGTAGAATCAGAGGCCTTGGGAAAATTAGTACCCTTCAGAAACAAGGGATGCTTGGTGTCAGCGAATTCCACATTTAATACAATAGTGCCAAAATTCCATATGCTGATCACATTTGAACATGTGGGTCTATATTTCACTGCAACTATCCTTGCAAAGACTTCATTAACCTATTACAGAGTGCATTCATGGAGCAGGTAAAAGGACTTGCTAGTTTTACTTTCCAGAGCATGTAAATGAACTTCAACCAGTCTGACCTTAGAAAGATGTTCTCTCTGAAGAGATGTATATCTCTTGTCTTGATCAGTCTTATTGGTAAATACTATGGGATACTGTAGTTTTCTTATTTGTCAGCTGTAAAAGAATGAATAAACAGAATTTCTTGAATGAACTGCAAATCCTTGAATTTGGTCTTGGGTTCTTCTCAAGCTCTTGCTTATCAAAAGCTAAGATCTTCATTGATGCTGTTTACTTTGTTTCAATCTTTGCATATGTTCCAAAAAGCTTAACCGATTTGTCTTGGCTGTGTTGCTGTGAAATACGATTCTCGTTACTACATTGCATGAATTACTTTGTAAATTACAATTTATGTTCTTCTCACCGTATAGATAGCTTCTAAGATCTGTCTCCCAAGAGTCATGCTCAAACAATAAAACTGAAGAAAATGTGGAATTGTCAAAAAATATTTAGCTCGCTGTCTTCACTTATTATGACTCCTTAAACCATGTGAACTAGTCTTTGATAGCAAAGGATCTTAAAAGCTGCTAACATGTTACTGTGTTAATGGTTTCTTCTGTGTGAGGAGGGAGAGGAAACAAGGCCCCAACTCCTTCAAAGCTTGAATATTACTAAAGTTTCTCAGTTGTTTTTGTCCATGCTACATTACTTTTTGTTGGTGATATGAGGTTTTCATTTTATTGCTGTTTCATGGCTGTTTAATCCAAATCAGGATTTAAGCATACACGGTAGAATAACAGGACTTGCCTACAAAGAGGAATTGATGGAAGTAAAGCAATTAATTTGTTTTAAGTGCTCTCTTTATACTAACCCTTTGCAGACACTTTCAGAGCATGTGTCCACTATACATAGTGCAAGAAGTGCCCCCACTATCTTTGGAACTTGCAGCAGTAGTTATGTCACAGATGCACTGCAATTAAGTTGATGTAGCTACAGTCCTCTTAGATTATCTGGTTAAATAGCTCTGCATAATGTCAAGTGGACGTGCCGGCTTTGTTGGACGTAGTTGCAGACTTTTTGTGCTCTGTGCTGCTGAATGTCATAGATTTGCTTTGTCCCTGGTTTTCCATGAAAGGATGTGCAATCTTGCTTAGATGAAATTGTGATTGTTGGGGTTGGGGGNCACTGTGTATTTCACACAGTTAATGCACAACAGAGGCCCTCTGTGTAGGCATAACTAGCAGGTCTTCAGGATCACAGAATCACAGAACTTTGGAGGTTGGAAAGGGCATCCAGAGATCATAGAGTCTAACCTCCCTGCCCAGGCACTATCACCTAGGGTAGTTTGCACAGGAATGGATACAGGTGGATTTTGAAAGTCTCCAGAGAAGGAGATTTCACAACTTTTCTGGGCAGCTTGTTCAGTACTGTCACCATCACAGTAAAGAAGTTTCTCTTTGTGTTGAGATGAAACCTTCTACGTTCCAACAGGATAGAGACTTTCTTCCTTATTGCCTTACCAGATCACATGAAGACATTTCCATTACCAAGGATTAGAAAAATGTTAGATTCAAAATTCCTAGCATCTCCCACTGAAGTGCTGCAGCTGTTGAAATGAACAGTTAAGCAACATGTGTATAGTGGCAGGAGAGTATTTTCTTTCTTTGTTCATGATCTGCGTAGAGAATAATTTCTTGTGTAAGTTATACATTAATGACACTGCACAAACCATGCTTCATGGTGCACTTGAGCACAATAATTTAACTGGATGGTTGAATGCAATTTAAATATGCAAAGAGAATTAACTAATGGAGTATCTTTAAGGACAGTTGATAACTTTAATTATGTCATACTATCTGAATTTGTGAAAATTTGTCTCTGTCACAAGCATTATAATGTTGAAATGTACCATTTTTGATGTAGCTATAAGTACAAAAGGACATGAGTATTTTATCTTACTTGGGTTTTGGTGGGTTTGTTGTTGCTTGGTTGTTATTTTTTTTTTGGGGGGTGGTTTAGGTTTTTTAGGGGGTGGTTGTTTTGGGGTTTTTTGGGTAAGAGGGAGAGTGTTTCTTCTGTAACCAACCAGCACTCTAAACAATTCTCAAGGATGGGCTCTGAGAACTCTGTTAGCATACACTATTTCCCTACTTAGAAGAACTGTACTTACACGGTAACGATGAAAACCTAAGCACATCTGGAGAGGAAAGGAGGAAAGGGGGAAAAAAGTGTTTAGCCTGAGAACTGGAACTAGTCTTTGGATTTGGTTTGTGAATTTGGGTGAATGCCTAGCAAAATCTGTTCCAAGTCACGTTTCCTGCTCCTTGTCTGCCCAACTCCACCTGTCAGGAGTGCAGAGTGCTGGGGTATGCCCTATTGGCTGGTCTTGTGAGGAAAAGAAGGTAGGTTCTTGTCCTGGGTTTGGCTAGTATGGCGTTAAATTTTCACAGGAAGCTTGGAGGGGCTATACCCAGGATAACCAACCAGACAGTGAGGTATTTGATTTAATACTCATGTCAGGTCTACCATATTAGGTTTAAGGTGGCCAGGAGAGGTGCCTGAGTTTCCAGTGGGAGCAAGGCTGGAGGTTACCGGTTAGCACGCTGTAGTTGATATCATTGGTTCTGTATATTATTTCACTAGTATTATTGGTATGTCTGTTGTTTTTTCTCTCTCTCCATTTTCTGTTAAACTCCCTTTATCTCAACCCATAAGGGGTTGCATTTTGCTTCTAATTTTAATTCCTGTGCGACTGGGGCATGGGGACCAGTAAACCAGTGGCTGTGTGGTGCTTTGCTGCTGACTGTGTCTGAACCTTGACAGTTCTCTTCTGGGGCTTCATCCCCTTACCCCCATACTCAGGTATTGTAAGGTTCATATAATTACTTCAGGGCCACTGCTGCCAGTAGTATTACACCTTTTCAACAGCTCACTTTTGCAATTTCTTGCCTAACTACTGCAATTTCTTCTTGTTAATTCTCGGCTCAGGGCTGTGTGAGTTCTGAGCCTTGCCTATTGATTCAAAGCTTAATCAGAGGAGGACAGTTTTCAGTGGAAGTAAACCGGTATTGTGTATGAATAGTAAGTAAAGTGTAGACCTCTATATGGTGGAGACTTTTTTCTCTTCTCTTTTTTTAACTAGCCAGTTTTATGTTTTAGTGATTTTAGGAACTCATACAAACCCATATGCAGTCAACTATCTTTCTAAGCTCGTCAAGGTATTTACCTAGAATACCAGTCGAACAGAAACATCAGGGATTCTGGAAAGCTCCTTGTTTGCTAGAGATTCCCTGTTATGATGTGGCAAATTTTCTCCATTTATTTTTTGGGGAAAAAAAATTGAAAACTGTATGACCTGGAACCACCTATAACATCCACCTTTTGTCAAATAGCGTCATAACTGGTTATGTGTTAACGACCCCAGTGTGGTAACAACTCCAAAGGAATATTTGCTGGCCTAGAGGAATTCTTGTACCTTCCAAATTTTAATTAGATGCATTTTGTTTCAAACTTTCCCTAGGTAATTTCACAAATGCTGCTGTTCATGTGGAATGGAAGGTATTTTTCTGACACTCTCAGTCGCTTCAATCAATATGATTGTCAGCTGCTAGTTAAAAAAAATGACTTGAACATAATTACATTTTTTGTCCATCTACAATCTACTGGGCTTGTACTGATTCATTTTACTGCTCTCCAATCTGCTTTTACTCATTACAGGAAATTTAAATACCCTATTTAATCTGAGTATAATGTTCATTTCCTGTGTATTTGTAAAAGTAGTCATCTCAAAGAAGTCATTAGATTTAATGTTAACCTTTAATGTGATCTGTGAGTATGATTAACTATTTAATGAGTTGTGTGAAGTTTGCGTATGACATTTCTATGTCACCAAACTTGTAATAGGTTAGCAATGTAGTGCTGCATTACAGTTTCAGGGCAACAGCTCAGTTTTCTGAGATTTTGAGGATGTTGTGAAGTGGTTTTAGCTCTTGCAGTACTGATTTTGTCTTTCAACTAATCAAAAAATTAGTTGGCCCTAAAAAATTAGGACTTCAGTTTGAAGCTTCAGTTCCACTGTTTATTAATACTGAAAATTTCTCTGTAATACTCTTTATCATTTACTGTGCAGTACCATATTCTTACTGGGACTCAGTGGGCACTCCAACTGCACCAAGAGCATCTACAACTCAATATACAACCTGCTTAATATATGTTTATTGATTATACATATACATGAAATGCTGAAATAAATCAGAGCTGTTTATGCATCTCACAACATTTGGTTATGTGTCTAAAGTTACAATGGCAATATTTAAAGCAAAGTGAAAGGGTTAACGTGTTGAGGGAGCACCTGGTGCATTGCTTGCTTTCCTTCTGAAGCTGCTAATCAGCTGCAGCATCCCTAGAAGAAAGTTTCTGAAGACAGGTTTTCAAGTGCTTACTTTCTGTACATTTCCAAAGACCTTTGCCTTCAGGGAAAGTACTTCAGGCTACATCTGCTACAAGTAAAGGCACTTACTGTAGTAGCAACTTTAGCTTTATGGCTCTCTGCGTATTCCCATGACCATATAATTTGAGAAATTAATTTTAATCTTTCTCCATAAAATGTTGACTCTAATTAGCTATTAAAGATATGATGCATGTAGCTGTCACAATTTCCTTGCATATTTCGTACACAATTACAATTTTCCTTATTTTTCTTGGCATATACTCTTTCTCTTTGCCCTAACCTCTGGTTTAGAGGTCTGTCATGTATGAAGGAGTGTAATTATGTTAATAAAAGCACTTCTGACTTTTCTCCATGAATACAACTTAAAACCAGGTGTCATAGGGGTGGGAGGCAGGGGATGAGTGAAAGTTCATAATGAGACACTTGATGTGGTCCTGTCTAATCAGGTTTCTCATTTCCATACCTGTATTGTCCAAGTGAGAGCACTGATAAGCTTGGACAGTGAACTGAGGGAAAGAGCTGGTCCAACTGAAAACAAACCATGCCAATTCCCATCTCCACTCTTTCATGTTTGGAATATATGAAGTTCTATATTTTACTGAAAAATAAAGCTGAATGAGTTCCATTGTCTGATATACTGACCACTGACACAGGCTGATGACATGGAAGCTGGAGCAAGCAGAGAGATGTTGTGATGATGAGGAAAAGAAAAAGCACAATGACTGGCTTCAACTGCTCGTTGGACTGTATTTTCAGTGTCTCTTCAGGGTTGCTGGGTTGTCCTGGAGGTCCATCTGATTTGCCTTTTCACACGTGTGCTAGTTTGAGGCTAATTGGAATATTTTAATGAGAAAAATTAGATTATAGGCTGTGCAAAGAAAACAATGGTGCTGTCTACTTCACTCATAAGTTTCCTGAGATGTATAAAAGCAAGGATACAAACATAGATAAGACAGTTCTATCTGTTGGAGTTTGGTGTCTGTGTTTTTCCCTGGGTTTCTGCTGCTCTGCCTGGGTTTGTGCAACCCAACTAACCATTCTGCTTCTAACCCACCTTGCTGATCCTTCCAGCTCACCTTGCACATAAGGCAGACTCTGGGATAAGATAGAGGGGTGGAAAGAAGGTGAAAGGGTGGTTGGGAGCCCCTCCTGGGGTCTGTGATTTCTGGGAGGGGTATTGTGTTTCTGTATTACTTTTAATTTGTATATTTCTGTCTATAGCTGCAAATATATTTGCAATATATTGTAAATATCTGCTTGTATGTTGTACTAAGCTGTGAAGCTTTGTTCCTTAACTTCCAGCTGGCTGAGTCTAGTCTGGGTGATTTCATTGTGTGGGGGTAACTCCCAAACCATTGCAACATGTGACAATCTCATTAACTTCCCGTAACTATTTTACATATGGGTTTATTTAAATTTGATTTGTGTTATACTCTTGAACTGACCAGTCTAAAGAGGTTTCTCCTTTGCTCACTCAGTATTTTAGATCTAAATCTCTTGCTTGTAGCTATATTGGCTTAATTTACTTCATTTTATTCCACATAGTATATCACGATGAATATTATGTAAGCTAAAAGGGAAGTTTAGTGTTCCCTGTCTAGTTAGAGAACTATGTTATATTTTGCTAATTATTTGGAACTGTCATTTGCCTACCATGAGTCTTCAGTACCACTCATAGAAGTAAATGCTAACAGCACTTATTTCAGAAGAGTGTTGCATGGCTAAATTAATAATTAACGTAAATTATTCCAAAACTCTCAGATACCAAATAATCTGGTACAGCAATTAATTTTTCTAGTATTAAGTATCATCTGATTTGTGTATTACACATTCATGTGCTTTAACAAGGGAAAAGAGCAGAATGTAATGCTCATGGATGTTTTTATGTCCTTTATTAGAGCTAATGCCTTATTAATAGCCTGGAAAATCGTCTTTGCAAATAGGTTCTTTTTCTGCTACTTTTGAAATCTAAAGATTGTATAGAAGAGCCATTTCTGTTCATAAACTGTTTCTGGAATGAATTTGCAGATTTAGTCATGTTTAATCTTGAAATAGTCCTAGAAATACTATTTCATGAATATGTAGAGTGTGTTTGCTCTCATTTTTTGTGCTGTGGATCATGATGAATTCCTAGCTTATTCAAAAAGTGCCCTGCTGTGAAATACTCTTTATATAACATATGCTTGTTTCTTAGGTAACTCTGCCTTTGTTATTGATATGAAGTGAATCAGTAGTGCAGTATTACTATGCTTTGAAAGCATTAAACAGCATTTGTAGTTACTCTGTTCTTCTTTAGGATGCATAATGGATTAAAAAGAAACCAAACAGATTTATCTCCACCATTCATGATGTTGCTTACCACAGCATGATAATTTTCTGTTGATGAGTCAGCTCCCTCTTTCTGTCTGTATACATACCTATGCTAAGTCCTTTTTACTCAGAAATCTTTAGAATTGTGCTCAGTTTTGACAGTTTTCTATCTTTCTTACACCGTTGCATCTCTCCAGCTCTCATGGTCATATTATACTGTTTCACTTTTTTTTTTTTTTTTTCCTCACTGTCATTTTCTCACTGAAGATTTTCTGCCATGACTGGAAATGGAATTATCAGGAAAAGACGTTTTTAGTTTGACATTTGCTGTAGTACCTGAAAAGTGAGGCAATCTTCTGGCTGAGATAAAGCAGAACTTAGAAGAACTTATGTATTACTGCAGGAAATTTGGTAGCAGTTTAAGTGACAGAGATATCTGCATGAAATAAGAAATACTTCAAGTGTAACTAAATTCAGTGGGCAGGTGCATCATTAAGAAGCTTAGAAGGAAAAATGAAAAGAAATTTAGAGTTCAAACCATTCATGGGCATCAGTCTCTTCTCTCTGCTAGAGATAGGGATAGAATGAGAGGAAATGAACTCAAATTCCACCAGGGGAGATTTAGGTTGGATATTAGGAAAAACTTCTTTACTGAAGGGTGGTCAGGTATTAGTATGGGTGGCATGGGTGGCCCAAGGAGTCACCGCCCCTGGAGGTGTCCAAAAACCACATACAAGTGGCACCTTAGGACATGTTTTAATGACCACAGTGGCATTAGTTTGGCAATTGGACTTGATGATCTTTGAGGTAATTTCTATGAAATGAGAATGTAAATTATGTAAAAGAGTCTTTATATGAAAATAAAATAGATCTTTAAAATTTATTGAATTAACTGCTATAGAGCAGACAAAATAATGTAGCAAAAATGTGAAAGTTGAGCTAGGACAGGGTTCCTGTGCTTCTCAAGGACTTGGGAGAGGCTACACCCAGGGTAGCCAGCTGAACTAGCCAGTGGAGTATTTGATACCATACAACCCCATGCCCATGTATAAAGTGGGTGCTGGTGAGGGTGGGCATAATAGATTTCTGGCACAGAGAATTTTTTTGGAGTACAGAAGTCATTGCCAGTGTCTGGTGAGCAGTTCACACTTTATATTACTCCTTCTATGCATTACTTCATTGGTATTATTGTTGCTATTCCTTTGTTCTTTGTATCATTCTGTTAAACTCTTAGATCAACATGCCTAGTTTTGCATTTAATTCGCAGTTTCTCCCTCCCATTCTACCAGGGAGAGGGTGTGGAGTAGGGCAGCTGTGTGAGCTGGTGCTTGGGTCTTGGCTGTGGCTGAGCCTAAACCACAAAAAGACACGATGGAAATTGCTTTTAAATAAGTGTAGAAATTGTCATTTTTAGCATGAGGAAAGCAGAGATGAATCTGGAGTTTTGTGGCAACGGTTGTTTCCCTTTATGCTTATTTGGCCAACTTAGTACTAGATAGAATGATAAAAACCAGTTCCATGAAAAGACCTGAAAATAAAGAATTGAGGTATTGATAAACTACCAAAATATAGGAGTTTATGGAAAATTTAAAGAAAATTAGAAAACAGGACTTCAAGAATCATATGGATTTAGTACAAAAGTTTTCTAACATCTTTAAAATACAACATAACATGATTTTGAATATAAAAAACCTGAGGGCTGAAAGTTGTTTTGTAACAGGAATTTCTTCATAATGCAGACTACCTGGGGTACGAGACTTCTGTAAGAGAGAAATGAAAATTCTACAGGCACTATATTTTAATAACCAAATGAAGAATAGTGCAGAAGTGGAAAAAGAAATGTTAGCTTGTTGCATGTAAATGACAAAAACCCCTCAACATAACAATATTGATTTTTGACTGCAGAATTTGGATATATGATATGATGCTGCATGCATTAATAAAACCCATGTTGTAAGCAACTAGCCTCCATTTGTCTTTTGTGTGAAACTGTAGTTCTTCTGGGCAATTTAATGTGACTTTACTGGCAGTACTTCTGGGTGTGACTGTGGTGGGATATTTGGAAGTAGATGCTTCTTGCCACCCATGAAACTTAACCTCTCCCTTCTCAGTATACAAAGTTGAGATAATAACCTCACATAGAGAAGCAGGCTTTTGTGCTGCAATCCAGATCACTTCTGAATGGCCCAGTAATTTCAGATGCACAGTCAGATTGCATCAGGTTGAAATGGACCCTCAGAGGTCATCCTGTCTAACCTCCAACTAGCTTGGGTTGCCTGAAGTTAATTTTCTGATTTCTGTAACCTACTTGCCTGCCTTCTCAGCAGTCTGCTGGGATGAGAACAAAGGACTAGAAATTTCTGTGGAAACTCTGCTGTCACATGTGAATCCATGACTTAATTCCTTTCTATTGCTATTGCACTGTCCCACCTCTGTTGTAACATTTCTTTTGAGAATGAGAATGGCTGAACTATTCATTCTCTTGGATGTCACGGTAGGAGCTGATGTTCAGGATGCAGCACATATGTAGTCTCTGTTGTTCAGAACTTGGATGGGAAGTTTGACTCGTGCCCTTCTGCACCAGAATTTCAAGTGCAAGACAAAATCAGTCAGGAAGTCTAATCTGCTATAAATAATGTAGATGATCAATGTAGCCACATTAGTACTTTTCCTCCGTTATGCAGCTTCACTCCTTCATTTTGAGACACATTTTTCATTTCACCATTAAACCCTTTCTTCTGTATTCCATTTCTCGTTTTCTCCTGCATTAGTTATTCATAACCTTTATATTTCTATGATTAGCATAGGCTACAATATTGTCTTTCTTATTATCTTGCTCATTTTCACTTCAGTAGTGGAATCCACACTGATTAGACTGAAGCAAATTCTTCATCTTGCAGTAGGTTACATAGCCCTTAATGCATACAATGCCTTCTCACAATTCACTTATTCACTCTTTTTCTCCATGGTTCACGTGGTCTTTTCCTGTATCATTCATACAGATGCAGAATGTTTAGACTCTGTGCACCTACCTGATTTTATACATCTCTTCTGAAACCACACATATGTTGCAAATAGTTCAGAATCTTTATAGTAGAGTTAGGTTTTAGTCGGGTGTGGGGTTTTTCCCCTTTTTTTCCATTCCACTCTGGTTTGAGGCTAGTTGGAATATTTTAATGGAGAAAATTAGATTATAGACTGTGAAAAGAAAACAATGGTGATGTCTACTTCACTTACAGGCTTGATGAGATGTATAAGACTAGAACACAAAAACATAGATAAGACACTCAGGCACAGACACTTTCCGGCTGTCTTGTTTCTTGCCGCCTCCTCTCTGCCAAATAACATCACTAACCACTTTTCTTCTAAACCCCTGACCGATCCTCCAACCTCGTCTTGTGCATAAGCCATACCTTGGGGTAAGGTAGAGGAGTGGGAAGAAGGTGGAAGGGTGGTTGGAAGCCCCTCCTGGGGTTTCTGATTTCTGGGAAGGGAGTTGTGTTTCTGTANTTTCTATTAATGTATCTTTTCTTCCTGTTCTGATTATGTTCTCAGTTTTGACTTTACTTAACTACTTTAGTTTGACTTTCCCCCCACCCATTAATTGTTAGAATTCTTGAGTTTGTTTAAACAAAGTAGTTTTTACCACTTTCTTCTCTTTCACATTCATCACCACTCGCATTTTGTAGTGCAAATCTGACTTCAAGACTAGCAAGTGCATATATTGTATCAAAACTAAACCTACTAGTTGCATTGAAATCTGAAGGTAGCTTCAGTGAAATGATAGGGTAAAATATAACACCTGCATATAAAAAGTGTTATACATAGGAATGTCTCAGTAAAAATTCTGAGAGGTCTCATGATATCCAGTGTGACTTTGTAGAGTCAAGATAAAGAACATTAGAACCAGTAAAAAAGATTGTGTCTTTAACAAAAATGTGCTTATTACTGTGCCTGTCAAGGAGTCCAATGAATTTAACCTGTTCCTGAAGCAGACATTGCTTATTGCCAGGTCTGACAGCCTCTGATGAGAATATCTAGCTCACCAGAAGGTTGTGTTGTGAACTTAGTTAAGTTCATGTCCATAATAAAGTGAGTGAATGGGTGTACCTGTATAGCTTTCTGTCAGGTTCCCAGGTATTGTACAAACACTCTCCTCCCATCCTCACACAGGAAAGAGAAATCCAGATTTACCATTCCCTCAAAGAGAGATATATGCTCTTTGTAGGAACTTTTGACATTATGATTCTTGGAACTTGATATCAAGGCAGTGCATTATAAAATAATCCATCTTCATACAGATAATTCATCCTTTTAGAACAGATCTGTTCCTTCAAAAGGTGAAAGTATTTAAAGAAGGATAACCTGTGTGAATGTCTTCCAAAGACAGGTGTGGGCTTTTACAAATTCTCAGTTTTGATGGAAGTGATGGTGAAAGGCAGAGGCTGTGTGAAATAGCTAAGGAAAATAGGATGGAATAGGTCAAATGTAGAAGAGTACTCTGGATACTGATGCCTTGCTGGTACTTGCTCTGATGAACATTGCGACTGAATCAGTTTGCTTTTGGAGGTTGTTTTCTTGTTTGTGGAACAGATAATCTACAATTATGTGCAGATGCAAATGCCAGACCATAAACTGTTGATGGACCCCTGTCCTGTTTAGTCATTCCTTTGACTTGATAAATCTGTCATGTGTCCTAAAATGAGTATGCTACTGAGGCCAAGCTGGACCAGACAGAAGTGTCACAAAGCAGCTAAATTTCTCTCTTAGTGAGAAGAGACAACTTTACATATGTGTACCTTCTCCCTGACTAAAGGGAATTTTATTGCAATTAATTTATCGTCCAATTTACTGGGGCAAAACTTACAGAAATATTTGATACTACCAATCTGTGGGCCAGGTAGAATGCCTGAATAATTTTATTGAAGGCTTGGTGAAAGCTTCATCATTTATTTGTTTGTTTGCTTTACAAGGTATTGTAAAAGGATGGTTAGTAGTATACTTGAAAACCATCTTATTTATTTACCTTCTCTTTCACCGTAAAATGACCAGGTAAACCAGTTGCTAAGTCAGATGCTTACTTTTCAGAGTGCCAGATATGACAGTTAGAATTTTCTCTCAAGAGAAAAATACTCTCCTTTCCCTGAGGAATCCTTTGGAAAGAATTCTGATTTTCTGTTCCACTTTGTGTTTTACTGACAGCTGTGCCTTTCTTGTACAGTTTTCTGGAAAATAGCTTTAAGAAATGCACATGTATACCCAGCTGCTTCCATCTGCTTTTTCACAGAACACCTCCATATGTCAATAATCATAAAAAAAAAAAAAAGTACATAATCACATTATGGATTAAGTGGAGCCTTGCAAAACATGCTCGTGATCGTTTTTACTGGGGTAGGAGGTTTGCTAGGTATATGCTGGGGATAAGAGTAATTTTTTTTTTCCCTAGAAAAATTACTTTTATAATTTTATTGCTAGATGACAAGAGAAACTATGTAGCACAAATATGAAGCAGTTACTTCTTCAAGTATCAGCATACTGTTTCACTGAAAAACAGTTTCCCATAACATTACTGTCTTCCAACTAAATAAAAAACATTTCCTCTAATCAAAAAGACAAGCATTTCAGGAAGCTAATGTTTATGGTTAACTTATAAAATAAATTTGATGAGATATTTTTGTGATCTGCTACTCTTTTCTTAGAAAAGTCCTGAAGTCAATTAAAAAAAAAAAATGTTTGACTAACATAGTTAATGTATATTCTTATTGAATTTACCCCAAATAGAAATGTTTTCTTCATCCAGTTAACCAAACCATGTTATCTTTGCTAAACCAGAAGTCTCATAGCAGTTTCTGTATAAATGTTCTAGGAATAAATCACTTAGATTTCCATTCATCATCATCATACTGATCTTTATGGTCCAAAGAGAATGATGAGATGACAGTATTGTGTGGTAATGATCATGCTCATCTGAGAGATATAGGTTTCAGATTTTGCTTTAATGGCTACTGAAGTGTTTTGCACAAAATGGAGGAGCTTTGGCATCACAGGCTGAGAAGACTCTACAACTTTAAATAGTGTTTCATATGTTCTTTTCCTGAAGTATATGCTCACTCGCCGATTGGAAGGAAAAATATATCCTCTTAGTATTCATGGTATGGCCGTATCAGTTAACACTGCTAGTAATGACCTAGATAGCTGCTACATCAGCTCTGAATGAAGAGGTAACCTAGAGTTTTGTATGCTATGTTAGGTTTTAAAAAAAATAATTTTTACAAAACCAGACAATATGATATTCTAGAGAGTATTGTTCAATATTGGGAATACGTATTGTCTTGAAGAAGACGACAGAACAGACTATAATGGGTTGACTTCAGCTTGAAATAATCTGTTACATGTTTGTTGATTCCTGTAATTAGTCTAGAACATGTCAAACTCCTTTCAACTTGACCTTTTCTGTCGTGGGTTAGTACAGCTTACTTTCACAAGCCCCCTTTCCTCTGCACAGACAGGAGGGAAAATAACAACTCAGTCTGCAACACTTTTCTACACAAAGGTTTGACAAACATTAATTCAGCCTTATCTTACTGCCTTTGTTCTTAGCACTTATTCCTCATTTGAATCTTGATGTTACTTCTCTTGGCCTATTGATTGCTCTCATCATAATACTGTTTGTAAAGGTACTGCAGCCTTAGTAAAGTTGCAGCTGTTCTTCATGTTTGATTAAACCTCAGAATCGTTGCCAGGAAAATTATGTTGCAATTTTTTTTTTTTTCATTTTTGCTATTAAATAGACCTTACACTTGTATGTGAAACAAATATAATACAAATACAAAACAAATATAATGTCCCAAACATAGATTTTTCATCTTTGGCCTTGTTCCATGGAATATTTAAAGTTGTCCTGGAACTTGCCCTAATAGTTAAATAATACGTAAGTAGAACATAAACTTTGACCTTTTCTGGTGAGCAAGAAGAATTCTCAGTGAGTGGTCTTCTGAATAACTCAGAAAGTATATGAGTAGATGAAAAGGCAAATATAGTGTTATTTTCCTACTTTGTGCATATTTCTCAGAGGATAGTATCTGGTATGGGTGGCTAAAATGATTTAGTAATATGACATTTTTTTTCCCTAGCAAATCTATGTGACTCCGAGAGGGTGATGCCTATGTAATTTAGAAGGGCAGATTCTGTGCTAAAGTGTAGGACACTCCAGTCTGAAGGATTTTCCTGTAGAATTAGTGAGAAAAATTTTGACTTCTCCTTCTGCTATTCCTGAGTACTAAATTATGGGCATCATGTCTGGTTTTGACCAGATGTTTTTCAGGGATCAGTTCTTTGTTCCTGAAGCACTGCAAGTATTTCTTGCTAGCAGAAGTAGTCTCTCAGATGTCAAAGTGCCATCCACGTAAGCAGGCAATTCAAATTTGGCTTTATGTGCATATAATATTTCTGTCATTCTGTGCCGTTTGATTTTTGAAATATAAACAAGATGCACATATATGACTAGGTCAGCTCAGACCTTTGCAAGACACATCAAGTGAATTAAAATAATTTCATTCATTAAATATGAAGTAAATTTTAAATGTCAAGCAAAGCTCTCATTACAAGTCAGTCATTCTAAATAAACTCAGTCTAGATAATTTTAAACCAAACAAGCTGAAAAGGTATCTGAGTTTTGCATAATAGTTTTTAGCACAATGTTGACATTTGAGTTCTTTTCATTCTTCTATACTGATGAGATTTTAACTGTTTAACTTGGGAAAGGGAAATTAATTGCATGGCTGCAGAGTATAGAAATGAGAACAGTTAAACACTGGAATAGCTTCCCAAGAGAAGTAGTGTACTCCCCTACATTGGTCAGTTTTGAGACTCAGCCTGACAGGGTGCTGGGCCATCTCATTTAAACTATCACCTCAAAAGGATGCACCAGATGATCCTTTGGGTACCCACCAACCTGGCATTCTGTGATTCTGTGATAAAAACTGTTAATAATTGCCTGGTCTATAGAGCTGCTACAGGAGGGGATCTTACTGCAGATCTTGGGAGGAATTTTACCTGAAGGAGAACTTCATTGTCAGTCCCAAGGTAACAGCAAACGGAAGGCTGAGACACTACCTGTCGCCTCCTTTCTAGTGCCCACAGACATAATAAATGAGAAAACCGTACCACAGGAGTGTTACCTGAATACACATCAAGTTACAAGCAGACCACAAGAGTGTTTGCATTTTGATGAATGTGCCAGCTCCAAAAGGCATTGTAAACCGGTGCTTCAGATGCACGTTTTATATTACAGGAAACCTGAGTGATGTATTTGTATTGCACTTGTGATCAAAATCACATGGGTAGTACATACTTACAGTTCACAAAAATCTTTCCATTAGTGTATTAACATTTTACCTACATACAAAGCCTATTAATTGTTGTTTAGCTGCAGTAGCAAGACCGAGTTTTGCAATGCAAATGTATCTAATTAAAACATGTTGGTTTCTGGTATATTCACAGATTAAAATAAAAATAGAAAATCATTGTGAATTGTCAACTTAACATCCACCTGGTGCACCTACACAACAACACTGTAACGAAATTTAGCTGCGTTTTTTTTTTGTTTTTTTTTTTTTTTTGGTAGTGTACAAACTTTACTTTTCTCCTTAAACATACTCATCTTTTTTACTGGTGCATGGAGTTTAGAGAATAAAAGTAATTCAGGAGGTTGTAAGACCTGCTAAAGCACTATAGCCAGGGGGAGGTTACCACCTTCTCTCAGGCAACCAGCACCTGAACAAGAGGACACAGTCTCAAACTGTGCCAGGGGAAGTTTAGGCTGGAGGTGAGGAGAAAGTTCTTCACTGAGTCATTGGCTACTGGAATGGGCTGCCCAGGGAGGTGGTGGAGTCACCGCCCCTGGAGGTGTTCAAGGCGCGTTTGGACGTGGCACTTGGTGCCATGGTCTGGTCTTGAGGGCTGTGGTGATGGGTTGGACTTGATGATCTTTGAGGTCTCTTCCAACCCTTGTGATACTGTGAATGAAATGGGTGTCACACTTCACTTTCACACTTTCAGATGTAATTATTGCTACTTAATGGTTGACAGGCTGGAGTACTTTTTTACTGTCTAGATGTTAAAAGTGGACAATGGCAACAATAAACATCTAATAACAAAGGCTTTAGAAAAAAAAAACCCACTTGTATCTGGTCAAAGTGCTAGAAGCACACAAAAGTTCACAAATTGGCTGACTTTAAAAGGGTTTTTCAGGTCAGAACTGCTGGATTTCACAGTTTGGGGTTTTTTTGAGCAATATTTGTAGCTACAGATTAGCAATTGTTGTCACAGAAAATCAAGTTAGAGATGAGGAAAGGGGGAAGTATGAGTTTTTAACCTGCAGTTTATCAGGCTACCTGTATGTTTTAATAGTGTATGCAGGACTTGGTAGCAAAGTACCTTATCTTGTGCTGACAAGACAAGAAAAACTGTTCATCTTTGGACTGTAAGCATAGGTTTCATGTCATCAGCAAATGCATTTAGGATACTAACATTTCAATTTATTTAAACCTAAATACCATTGCTTTAGGTTGTATTTCTTTTGCCTTGTATTGCCTTTCAAATTTAGTAATAGTTACAAAGGAGGTGGTATCTGACTTCTTGATTAATGGATGGGTAATGCACATAAGACACTCCAAGCAGCACTCCCAAGTCTGGCAGCTGCTTCGTTTATTGTGCCATTTGCCTTTAGTTCCCAGTGGAAAGATGAGAGGCACAGGTTACCATTACTAGAGGTGAGAGCTGGTCTGCTTGGCAGTGTGGTTAAGGCATTGGATCTTCTAGGCATTTGGATCCAGGATTTTGGTGCAGCGCCACGTGGCCAAAATAAAGACTTTTTGCTCATTCTTCCATGCTCTTTCCTGTTCCTTCCTGCTTCTATTCACCACCCATGTACGGGTCTGCAATGGCCACAGGCCTTGGGGAGTGGCAGCTGTACCATGGCCTCACTGCCTCTGCCTTTCTTTGCAGCTGCCCACACCTGTGCAGCTTTCCAGGCTGGTGCTGCTGGTTGCAGTTGCTTCGGGTCCCCAGCACATTGCCTCAGCTATGCTCTGCAGTGTGGCTGCTGGAAAGCTGACTGTGGCCAGTTGGGGGCAGCTGTCACCTGCATACCTTCCACAACCTTTCTACACCCAGTACAACTGGAGGTGACAAACCAGGGGAAAGGGGACGGTAGATGCCAGTCAAGTGTGGATGAGACATGGAGCTGCCCCACAAAGGCACCCTGGGTCCCACTCTGCTGTCACCTCCCCCATGCAGCTGACCAACTCACTGCAGATAGCCATGCAGTACGTAATGTGCATTTTCTACCTACATCACTCTTTGGTGACTGCTTCTGATGCCATTCTTGTCCTGCACCTGGCTGGAAATGACTTCCATCCTACCTCTGAAGATCAAGGTGTGTGTGGCCTGCAGGGTTGCAGTGCCTGCCTCTTAACTTCTGGCTTTTCCCAGAGACATGAAGAGCATTTGCTTTCTCTGCACTCCTCAAGAACCTTTCCTGATCATTGTGACGTTCAAGGATGATCAAGAGAGGCTTCACAATAAAGTCACCATTCTCCTTCAGCACCTGTGAGTTCCAGACCTCAGTGTAGTCCTAGTATGTCTTCTCAAAGTGCAACTACACAGAAAGCTTTATTGAACAAAGTTCCCATGGTCCACAGGAGACCACAGTTGTAGTGATCTTGTCTTTCATCTTCTGTATTTGGAAACTCTCAGCAACCCATAGGCCCTGGAATGCTGCAGCGATACTGGAAAAGCTGTAAGGAACTGGCACAGCTGGGTATCCACCCTGTCACTCCACAGCTGTTAACTCCTGGTCTCCCAGTCCCCCGTAGCAGGCTTTTATCAAGCATCTGTCAGGTCTCTGATCTGCGCTCAGATCCATGGAGCCAGAGCTCAGCCCTGTTTGAAAATACTTGATACTAGGAACAGCCTCATTTCCAGATTCCTGTCCTCTTTTCCCAGGGTTTATTTCAGTAGTATGACTATGAACTTAACCTTCTTCTATATGAATGGTAGGGTACCATAAGCCCTACTGTGGTTTCCCACTTCCCTTCACTTAATTTTAGCTACTTTGGATTACTGCTGTGTCCTACTTCTCTGCAAAAACAATTTTTACAATAAATGTATCACTCCAAAGTAAAAAATACAGACACTAGAAAGTTTCACGTGGCCTCCACTGGAGCTTTCCTACAGGTTACATTTCTTACAGCTCAACATTTGGCTTACATGAACCACTGTTTATACCTTTTCACCAGAAGAAAGTAAGAAACATTTAACCTCTCTGCTTCCAACAATTCTTTTACATTTCACAACCCCTTCAATTTTAGACAGCATGTTTAATTCCTACCAGGCCATGCGAAGTATCTATACCAGACCCTTGTTTTCAGTTCAGCACTACTATCTTCTTTAGCTACTGTTCTGGATTTTCAGAGGACACAACCTTAGTTGTTTCTTCAGACCAAACCCACTTTGAGCCTGTAACCGAAGAGCTGCTGAGAGACAGAAGTGAGACATAGCATTTCATCAGTTCAGCATGATGAGCTGTGCGTCTCCCGTACTCGGATGTCTGGGCGTTTTGAATCTGTGCCTCAAACATATTCTGAGCTGTTTCAAACCTTTGTCTTAAAAATCAAAGAGCTTTTCTTTCTGCTAGAGTGGCTTTTATTTTGTTTTGTTTTGTTTTCCTGACAAACATCCCCGAGTTTGTTTCTATAGCACTTTCCTTAAAAGGAAATTGTCTGCCACTCCTCTTATCAAGAAACTACACATTCCATGAGAAGGGCACGTAGGTTGTGCTGCTATAGCTTGGATCTGAGCTTTTCTCCAAAGATTTCAGTAAAGATCCCTTTTCAGGCTTTGCACATTACAAGAATCCAGCATGGGCATTTTTTTTGAAAACTGCTCTCGAAAACCATGGTCCAATCAAACCATTGCAGACAAAAGACCTGGGAAGGCAAATCTTATGTTACAGAGGTTCATCTGCCTGGTGTGCAAATTTCAGAGACATACGCCTGTGTGAAGGTTTGGGAGTTCCCCACCCCCCCACACTTTGTAAAATGACCCAGACTAGCACTCAGTTGGCTGGAAGTTAAATGATGAAGCTATATTTACAGCTTTGCACAATGTACAGCAGATATTTACACTATATACACAATATTTACAGAAATATACAAGTAAAAGGTAATACAACAACACAACACCCCTCCCAGAAATCAGAGACCCCAGGAGGGGCTCCCAACCACCCTTCCACCTTCTCCCCACCCCTGTACCTCACCCCAAGGTTTGCCTTACGTGCAAGGTAAATTAGGAGGATCAGCCAGGGGGGTTAGAAGAAAAGTGGTTAGTGAGGATTAATCAGCAGAGGAGCCAGAGCCCAGAAGCTGCTAGATCCCACCAGCAGCTCCCGCTCAAGCAAGCGACAGAGAGCAACTAACTTATCAATTGTTTTGGGTAGTGTTCCCAAACAGTTCTCCAGCAAGCGTATGAGTGAAGTAGACATCATGATGTTTTCCTTTCACAGCCTATAGTGCAACTTTCTCTATTAAAATATTCCAATTAGCCTCAAACCAGCACAGCCTGCACAAACACTTTTGCTGGTGGCAGCCTGGTTTGAGTGGAAGCATTTTTGCTGTTGCAGACCTAACGTGTGTTGCTTTCCAATCTTTCATCATTTACAAATAGCTGTTCATCTGCTTTCTTCTTCTAGTACTGCATTTTGTACTGTTTATGCACATGATTTATGTAATTTATATTGCTTTTATATTGCTCATACTGTACTGTTATCATTACAGAGCTCTTGGTCTATGTGCACTGCCTCACAACTCAGCAGACTTTGTTATTACAGCAGTAAAATTACAGCAATGGTATTTTAGATTTGTACTAGAGTTGAAAAGGTTGACTCCTGCACGAGCTGCAATTTGAGTTAAACACAAAAAGATTTTTATATCCCTTACAATCAGAGCACGTAAAGAACCTTTCCGAAGCACACATTTATCTAAAATATACCCCAAAAATGTTCCCTCCAAACTGTAACTGTCTTGAACGGGTCTTAAGAAAGCCCCAAATTTTAGTTGATCCCCTCCTGACTGAGAGTGCTTTTTTTGACACTCTGCTCTGTTTTCAAACTGCTTCCCTTTCAGAGGAGGTTTGAAGTGGAAAGCACTGAAGGTAAGCATCAGTCCCTCAGCGTGTGGTTTCACACATAGTTCACAGTTTGCCAGGGACCAGGCACTGCTCACCAACACTCTCCCCATCTTTTTGGAAAAAGCTGCTGCTTCTTTACAACCTGCCACCCCCAAAGGCTTGAGATGGCTCAAACTCTGGCTTTGGCTGCTAAACTGGAGTTACTCTGTTAACAGTGAGTACACAAAAGCAGTGCCCAGAGAAAACCACCTACCACAGTGTGCTCCTGAAGAAGGTGGTTTTGGGTTTGGTTTGTTAATCAGGGAAGCCATTTTGTTTAAACAAAAGCAATGTAAAGTCAGAAAAACAGTTCAAGTCAGCCTGACAAATATGGAAAATGTAATTAGAGAAACAAACCAATACTGAATATGCTCACATTTATTAAGTTTGAGCATTGATAGCAGCATCACAGGGAGCAGGCAAGGAAATAGGACAGTGAAGGAGTTATAAAGATGCTACTCCCTTCTGCCTGACAAATTCAGCATACAGAAAACTACACTTGTTTCTGTGCCACATAAGTATTGGAGTGTGCAAGTTGCCCACAAGTGGTATTGCTTTCCTCCAAAGGAAATGAGTTGTCATTGTCTTGTAGTTTGTGTGCGGGTTGAGAGAATATCTGTGCCACTTTCTTGTTTGGTGGAAGATCTCAAGGCTTCTGCACAGCGTAACTGAAGTGAAAAGTTTACACTTAAACCCTTCCAGGCAGAAGTAGAAGCTGAAAAACAAACATGGCTTACTTAGCTGTTTCAGTCAATTAACATGGTGGTTAAGACATTTTGAAGGGAAGAACTAAAACTGAAAGTTCGCATAGTACTATTCAAGATCAAACAACTGAAATATTATGTGAGTGCACATTTTCCCTCCTAAATAGGGGTACTGTTCTCTTCAGTATTCTTTTACTTAATATCTTCTAAGTTTTCCAGTATTTTCCCAATTACTCATTTGCTGGATTTGATAGTCCTCAATTTTGTTTCATGTATGCTTTCTTCCTGTTGTTGAATTGGTTGACTGAAGAATGAGTAGCTACTGTGATGCTCATTCTGCTTTTCTCACTTAATGATCTCCAGCTTTGTTACTGCTCTGTTCTGTGCATGTTAGAGTATTTCAGTGACTTAAGGCTTATTTTCCCTTGATGGATAACTTGGATTAAAGTTTGAAAGGATTTGAATAATTATCCTAGAATAACTGTTCGTGAGCTACAGAATTGCCACGATGGTTTATCTTGAACTGTTTTCAAAATAGATCTTGTTAAACCAGATGTGGCACTTTTGTCCCAGAACAAGAGTATTCATGGATGAATTATTCAGGGACTGCTTTTCTGGAAAAAAAGCTTTTCTTAAATAAGTAGTGCTGAGAAGCTCACATGTAGAATGGGTTTTCTGCTGATGTTATCCACAATTCACTCATCACTCACACCATTTAGTGTAACAGCATTCTGGAAGCAGAAGTGAAAAGAACCACAAATCTCACTTGATGTGCCATGTGAGTTGCTTTTGCTGCAAGCAGCTTAGATGTTCCTTTATAGCCATTAAAAGCTTATTAAAATGTATGAGATACATCTATTAGAAACCAGGGGAAAAAAAAGTCCATTAATATTATATATCAGGTTAGATACTCCCCACCCAAATTCCCTAGCCCCCCCCTCAAATTTGGAAATGGGCATGAAAATTTGGAAAGGGCATGAGAATATTTTTATACTGTGCTAAGCAATTGATTAAACTATTTCAAAGTGGATCAATAATGAGACCTTCTACCTAGAAATTCATCTGGTTCCAAACAATTCTGGCATAGTTCTGTGACTTTGCAATGCAGTTGACATTTTCTGACCTCATATGCTTTGATGTCAAATTGTGTGACCTTAACACAATAATTGGGAAGAATGAAAATAGCCCATAAATATTTGAAGGGTAGTAAGCACCCTTTAGAATAAACACAGTGGTACAATTAGAGTTAATAGGAAGAAATTAAGGTGAAATGAGGGTGGACTATCATGAGAAAATTCCCTTTTGTATGTTACTAAGATGTATTTGGATACAACATAATTTCCCAAAGGAAATGGAGACAATACTCTTACTGGGATCTTTTCATGCTAGTCTATGTGCAACTCTATTCCCATCCAGCACTACTGTAATATTGACAGAGAACAGATTATTTGTTCAGTACTTGAATGTTTGTTAGTTTACCTGTGAGTTTTTGTTTCGGTTACTGGGAAACTGTTATAGAATGAGTTTCACAAATGTATGAAATGTGAAGAAATGAACAAGCATAAACTGATGTTCTAAAACAATATTCATTCCTGACTGCAGCTTTAAAGATGTTACTATTTTCTTTGTAGTCAGCTCTAGCTGTGTTTTAGCATTTCATCTCCCTAGGAGGCTTCTTACTGCAGGATGCTCTCAAAATTAGGTCTTTCTTTTCCAAGGTATGTGCAGTGTTAGTATATCTGTGTAGCTCTTGCAGTGCAGCTCAGCAGGCTTTTGCCAAGTTGTAGCTTTCAAGATAACTCCCTACTGGTCTCATCTGAAAGCCATTGATTAGTAGCTTGGCTTTATACAAAATATATTTTCCAAAATGTTTTCTCCTTAAATGAGCTTTTCATATCTTGTAGCTGTTTTCATTCTTCTGCAAATAATAGGAGGAAAAAAATTATATGTATTTTTAAGAAAAAAAAAGTACTCTCTTTCCAATACTAGGAAGTTACTGTATGCTGATCTCAGCCAACAGAGCCAAAGGTGTATACAAACATGCTAGGTGAATAAGCTGCTTTGCAATTAAAGATGAATCATCACTTCACTGCATTTATTTCACTCATCTATTAAGACTATAACCCTGAAAGTTTACGAAGAAATAAATTAGGTTTTAAAATACATTCTCCTTATTTATGATAACTTCTGAAACTGTACTGCAGAACTTAATCCTTTCTTGAAGCAGCTCACTTTTCTTGATACCCGCAGTATTGCAGCATTTTATTTCAGATGGTCTTCTCCAGGTAGCTGCTGTGAGAGAAATTCTCCGTACAGACATTAATCTGCTTCTCCAAAGCTTGCCTGCAAGGTCAGGAAATACTAGCAACTTTCTTCATTGAAACAGCACAAACCTGTAACAGATCAACATGAACCATAATATTGATCACCAAAAAGTCTCCCCTGTCTTTGAAAATACTGTGGTTTCTTCTACATATGTCATAGGTTGCGTTTTGGTCTGCTGCTATTCCTGTCATCTTGCCTCATGGCAGCTTCAAAATCAAAACGCTGGCTGCAGCAAGGCATTATGGAGCTTGAAGTTCAGATTGTAACATGGGAGGCTTCCTGTTCTGGTTGCTGCTTTTGGGTTCCAGCTGATGGGTGTTGGCTCTCTTCCACTGAGATGGCAGCAGGACAGGGAGGGATGTAGTCCTGGTTTAGGCTTCTAGCATGCCTGATGCTGCCAGCTGCTTGCTGCTGCTTTCTCCTGTGCTTATTCCACAGAAATGCCAAGGTAACTACACAGTCACATTAGAGTAATTTGATAAACTATTATTTCATTTTTTTTTTTTCCTCAGCTCAGAGTTGTTTTGTGTGTTGTAGAGCACTCCAAATTTCTTTATTCTCCACCTCCATCTCTGGGGATTCGAATGGGGAGAAGAATATGTGGAAAACTGCTTCCCTGCTGCAGGCTTGAAGGGGCACAGCAAAAGGCGCCTTACTCCACACGCATACTGACCCGTGTGGAAGCCCACACTGGAATCAGGCTGGTGGTTGACTGGGTTCTTCACACCCAGTATAAATGGCAAATGGACCCTTTGTCTAGGAAAGCATAAACAGAACAAGGAGAAAAGGTGCAAATGTTCCTGCCTTGACAGAGCTCCCAATAGGACAGGTCACCACCTTGAAAGAGTTCCTGCCATGACTGAGTTCCTGTTTTGGACCATCTGTGTTCCTTTAATTCTCTGCTCAGCCTGATTGGTAGTGGGAGTAAAACTGTGTTTGTAGCTTAACCTTTTCCGTTTTCTGACTTCCTAAATCTCTCAATTTGCCCATAGCATCTTGTGAAGATTTTTCCCAATCGAATTGAGCCTGTAAATAAACCTAAAGTAGTTCTGCTTATAGTTTTGTGGCAGGTTTTTCAGGAAAATAAAATAATTCTGTTATTGTAATTCCTGACTCAGCCACGTTAATCCCCTGTCTCCACAACAGTGTTGTTTTTCCCTCACTTCATTGTTGGGGAGGCAGACAGATTAACTGATTGGTTTTGCTTTAAACCATTGCAATATGGTATTAGACAATTGGACACTGCAAACAGTGCAGAATAACTTGATATTGACAGTGAACTGAAAATATTTGGGATACATCACATCAACTCAGCTTACAAATTAGGTCCCAATCACTTTTTTCCCCTACTTTAAAAAAATATATATTTCAGTATGTATCAACCAGGAGGAAAAGAAGAAATTCTTGACTGCTAGAGATGAGTGGTGACATATTGCAGTAACTAACAGAACAATGTATGCTTTTGAATCATAAAGAAAAGATCTCATTGCTCATAAAAAAATCTAGAGTTTCTATATTCATGTGTAAGTAATGTATACTTACATTATACTGTAGTAGGTTTATGCTGTCCAGCTATTTCTGTGGCATAATATTCTTGCAGAGAGAAGAAACAACCAAATTTGATCTTATGCACAAGCTGCTGGAAATATACATTGAAAAATTATTTTATTATGATTTTAATGCCTGTATTATTTAAGGGTTAGATATCTTTTGGATAAAGATTGAAGTCCTTCAGCTGTAACTTTAAAATGCTTAGATTCAACATGTCATAGATTAGATGGGAAGGGAACACATATTTTGAGGAGCATAGCTATGGAATACTCATCACAAAAACTGCTTGTTCTAGAAACCTAGTACAGGTATATTACACCTTTGTCCTCATTCTTTCACAACCCAAGATTTGACACACAAATCAGATGAGCACGAGAATGGACTTTACATAGTGTTTCAATTCACATAGAGTGGAGCCACTTCTGTGTATAAATCTGCTTAGTATTAATGTGTGTCTGAACTGTTGAGTAATACAAGCCTTTTTACTCAAATTTATGTCACTGAAACTAGTTCTGTCTAGAATAATGCATAAACTTTAATGTTATCACAGTGTTCCATGGGCTTTTGTAAAGATAAGTGGCAACTGGTCATCTGCTCCAAATTTAGATGCATTTAATCAGAGTGGTTCTGTACTGGCAACTACAAAGAAATTCTTTGTTAGGTTTGCCCATAGTACATAGTACAATTCCTGTAGATATTGCTAAAATATGTCTACTGAAAATAAGTGCTTATCTGCAAAGAGTTTTGGAAATTTTCTTGACATCTTTTGTAGTTTTAGGCTTGTCTGTATGTTTTGGAACTGTAAATTTCCCTGCCTTCTGGTTCATAAATTATATGTTAAAACACGTATTAATAAATTCTTGTATTTTCCCTTTAGATTAATAAAACTAATTTGAACTTGTTTACTCTAAAAGTTATTTCTAATTAAACTGTAGATACTGTATTTCATACATTGCTATATTTACATGGCACTTTGAATTAACTCTCAAGCACAGTTTATCTGGAAAAAAATAAATAAATTTAATTTAAAAATGGAACTGTGAATGTTAAAGAGCATTAAAACTTCATTCGCCGAAGGTTAAATTTTTCTGGCTATGAACATGAACATAGTTAGTCTGGCAATGAGTCGTTTGAAAAATGTTTTTTCAGCAGGAGTTGGTTTCTTGTACTCTGGAGATGTCATAAAATCATTTAAAGAATGTATCTAAATCTGTACCGGACCGTCATTGATTCACAGGGATGTTGTAACAAATCATTCATTGACAGTCTCTGTCATGGACTGAATATTTAGATGGAATAGGAGTCAGAGTTTTGAGACTTTGAAATTGCTAGATAGAATAAATCACTAAACTATAGTAAAATTGAGGGTAATCTAGACACCAATAACCTGTAAGACTTTTCCTCTTTTGGCTGTTTATATATCATGTTTTTACCAGCTCTGTGATTTGAATAGGCAAAACAACACATTCTGCGTCCCTTCAAAATCTCTTCAAAAACTTCTCTCCAGAATTCTTATTTGATGATGACTAATGTTTTCATAGTGTCATTGACTGCATGAAATCTTCTGCTGATTTGTAGTAAGAGATAACATTGTTAGTCAAAAAAAAGGCTACCGAAGAATTTTTATCATGGAGTCATGAGAAGAATAATTAGAAACTAAAACTTGCATGTAAGTTGAAGCAATGTTGTAAAATGGTATATCAGAGGACATGCAGAATAGATGTGTATTTGATGATTCAGATAAAACAGTGGTTAATAATTATGTTAATATTGTTAATCAATTGATTATTTTTTTTCTGAAATTAATACTTTTCAAAAATGGAGAGCTGTAAAGGCAGTTTTCTGGTTGGAAAGCCAAACATTCTTTTAACCAGAAGTCCTGTTAAAAAAGAAAATTAATTTCCAAGCTAGGAAATATTTGTGTAGATCTTGTGTATCAGCAAAAATTAACAATGAAATAATCAGGAATCATTCAGGAATATGAACACTCTAGAAAGAGCCAGAGTGGCTTCCAGAGATTGTCACAGCAAAACGATTTAGTAGAATTACGTGTTGGGAAGATCCTGCTCCTGAGTTTATTGTGGAATGAGAAAGCAAACCCATCCCTTTTCTGACATCTGGTGCTAAGTTGATGCTGGGTCAAATCCGGGAAAAACTGGATGTGCCAGTGATGATCAGATATTTTAGAACAAAGGAGACTGATTTTATGAAGATAAGATGGCCCTATTTCAGATAAGCAAAGTCAAAATAACACTCAACTTCAAAACAAATTTTGAAGGGTGGAGTACCTGAGTGAAGACCTTCGCCTAATTAACTGCAATTTAATATTAAAGTTAATATCTGTTGATATGGTAATGAGACAAGCAGAGTACATGCTAAACATATATGACTGTTACTCAGCTCTCCACCCCAATCATGCTAAATGTCACTATAGAAGGCAGAGCCAGCCAAGGCTGAGGAATATCTCTCAATGTGTAGGGCCAGTGGCAACAGCACTGGTGGAAGTGCAGAGGCACTGGCGCCAGCAGCAAGAGATGCAGCAGCAAACAGCAGTGAAAGAGAGAGATGAGGGCAGTCAATGGCCTGTGCTCTTTTGCCTCCACCTGAGACAGGGATGCTTTTCTTGGTAAGAATGGCACCTTGGATAGAAGACTTAACTTTTGCCCCATTTCTATTATATATTGGAGCTGTTGCAAAGGTTTGCATCTCCAGCTGAGTCGGATCATCTCGTAGTCAGTGCTTCTATCAGTGACAATCCTGAATCTGTTTTACCTGTTGCTTTAAAAAATTAAACAGTTTGATTGTTTTAACTTTTTGAACTTGTGTCAGTTCAAACCTTTTCTGGGACTCTGTGCCCCACTTTCAGGCCATGAGCTCCGCAGGACTGGAGGACAGAAGTGACTCTTTTTTTGGAGAGTAAGAATAAAAATACTACCCACTGATTGGAAGTCTAAAGAGAGAATTTATTTACTAGTCCATATATGCAAAAGGCAATCAGGTAGAATGGATACATCCACAAGCTAAGCCAAGTCAGTCGGACTAAAACTGCCTAGAATCCTCCCCCCCCCCACCCCCCCCAACAGCNNNNACCCCCCCCCCCCCCCCCATGCACAACAGGCCTAAGAGTAGACCAAAACTGCCCACATCCCCCATCTTAGACCTACAGGACCTTGGTAGGCTGCATGACACAGCTCAAAATCCCCTGCCAGCTAGCAGCCATCTCCCCCACAAACCACAAGATAAGAAGGAACACATACTCCTCCTGGCTTATAAGCTGTGATACTGGAAATTTGAACAGAATAACAATATTACAACATCCTGGGATGACCAGGTCTGTCCCCTGGGATGGGTCTTGGTCTCTGTAGTCTTCTTAAGGGAACCTGGGACCCCCTCAAACTACCACATGGTGTAAAAGGGAAAGGCAAACATTAATTTTGTCAAATAGTAAGGGTCCTGAACTCTGAGATGGGTAGACTTTGGAATCTTACTCCTAATGCAACAAGATCATTGAATCCAACTTTTATCTAACTCTGTCAAGCCTGGTGCTAGACCGTGTTCCTTAGCACCACCTCTATGCATCATTTATGCGCCTCCAGGGATGGCGATTCAACCACCTCCCTGGGGAGCCTATTCTGGTGTTTGGATAAATCTTTCATTAAAGTGGTTCCTTCTGATATCCATCGTCTTGCTAAATGAACAGCAATTTCAAGGGACCTCTTTTCACCTTGAATAGTATGCAGTGCTCCATATACGAAAATCCAAATATACAATAGTGATCTTAGAGTCATAACAAAAGTATTTCATGGATAATCAAGATGAATGTTAGACCAGAAAGAGAAACAATGAAGGGGAAGTTTGGCACTGAGTAATTGCTTGTAGATGTTTCTCAATATGTGCTAAACATGTTTTTGCAACCTGCAAGTTGTATTTATATTTTCTCTTTCTTCTTGTGCTTGTCCTCCTTTAAATTTTGGCATAAGTTTTTCCACTGAGAAAGCAGAAAATGTAGTAGATAAGTGCTCTATTGATATCTTCTAAAACCACGTGCAGGGGCAGGGCTTATGGCTCCTGTTAGTAATCTGATAGATATGCTACTGATATCTTCCCTGAAACTTACACAGGGCTTGTGGGTCCTCTTATGGATCTGATTTTTTGACTACTCCCTTGTGCTGCCTTGTAATTTCATGTGCTTATTTACTTGTTCAAAGTATTCATTCTGATTTCAATGTCCCTATCTGAAACCTGTTGATCCAACAACTCACAGGCATGGAATTTGATGGTATAGTCATGCAGATGACTCAATAGAAAGTTGAGATTCACATGACATTTTTCATTTAAAAGGACCATAATTCTCTGAAATGATTTTATCTTCTTTCCCTAAGAGGCAAGGAGGTAACTGGTTTTGATATTTGTTTATGTTGAAGTGTATTCATGGAACTCTTAACATGTTTTAATTTCCAATTCTATTAAGCAGATTTTCTGTGCTACTAAATTACCTTGTATTTAAAAATAACACAGCAAAAATGAGTACACTAATGTAGTCCTCTACTGCAGAATTATATCATCAGCATCTCATTATCCTCTGAGCTAGCAAATGATGTAATAAGGTTAAGTTTTACTAATGACAGTTCAGATATTTAACCTTTGCCATTAATGAGAGAATCGAGAGCTTTATTACAACTGCTAAAGTTCTGAGCCTGAATTTCTTGTCAATAATGCAGAATGGTTGCCCTTCACCAGCCCCTGAAACTGAAAGATGCGGAATTCTGGCTTTCAGAATGTATTTTACCCCAGGGGAACTGTGATGTGTTCTCACACTGCCATCTAATGAGATAAACAAAATTGAAAATAATGTAACCAAACAGATCTTAACTGCCAACACCAACCTTTCTCCCCTCCCTAGTTTTTGATCTCTTTGCTACAACTGCTAGTTTTAATTACATGTCTGGGAAAAAATGCAAAACCAATGAATGTATTTAAAGAGGAAATAAAGTATGTCACTGAGTTACAGCTCTAACAATCTGGATAGTAAACATCCATAACTTTTTGAATAAATGTTTCCATTTGGATATTTTAAACTGGAAAAATTCTGTCCAAGGTTATTGAAATAAATACTCTCCTGGGTTCTGATGTTACAATTGTAGTTAATTGCATACGTTAACAAACTGTGATGGACACTCAGCTATCTAAAATACATTCCAGATGCCAGAAAGAAAAATTACCTTGTAGTCTGTCCTTAAATGATGATAACAACATACTTAAAAAAAAATTTTCTACTGCATATGTGTATGTGTAGATATGAAGAGGGAGAGAAGGAAGTTTGTCCAGACTGCTATTTCCCCTGCTTTTGCTACGCTTTGCTTTCTCTGCCTTTAGTGAAAGGTTATTTATGTCTGTGCTCTCAAGAGTGCTTTCAGCATCTCCACAGGCAGCTGCCTGCTACTACCTATTTCTGTGTTAGGTATACTTTGTCTTGCTGAATGTCAGTTCCTCTATCTTGAGTGCAATGGCATACCTACTGTAAATTGAAACCTTGTAATTAAATGTTTTGTTGCATCAGCATAGAGACAGAAGTCTAACCTCAGCGACTAATGACAGCTCAGTTATCAAAAGTGTTACTTGAAACAGATGCAGAGACATTTAAAAAATATGCTAAATCATTTATTTTTGTAATGTATTTATTCTTTTACTGTGAAATAGTGTTTGCATATGAGATGGCTTTATATTTTGTCTCAAGTCCTTTAAATTGTTGTCTTGCATGACCAATACTATTACTACACTACTCACTCTTGGAACATTATGATGATTTTTAAAATTTTTTTTTTTAAACTGGGCAGTCTTGTTTTTCATTGTGATTTTATCATCTTTAAGCCAAGATTTCAAGTCCTTACAATTATATTTTTGAAGGATATTGGGACATATATTTTGACAATCTAAGCTGTAGTTGATGTAATCTGGAGTACTGTGTGCAGTTCTGGAGCTCCCGTCACAGGAAGGACATGGAACTGTTAGAGCAGGTCCAGAGGAGGGCCACAAAGATGATCAGAGGGCTGGAGCAGCTCTCCTATGAGGACAGGCTGAGAGAGTTGGGGCTCTTCAGCCTGAAGAAGAGAAGGCTTTGAGGAGACCTTACAGTTGCCTTCCAGTATCTGAAGGGGGCTTACAGGAAAGCTGGGGAGGGACTATTTACAAGGTCTTGCAATGACAAGACAAGGGGCAATGGGTTTAAACTGGCAGAGGGGAGATTTAGACTAGGTGTCAGGAGGAAGTTCTTTCCAGTGAGGGTGGTGAGGCACTGGAACAGGTTGCCCAGGGAGGTTGTGGCTGCTCCCTGCCTGGAGGTGTTCAAGGCCAGATTGGATGAGGCCTTGAGTAACCTGTACTAGTGGGAGGTGTCCCTGCCTATGGCAGGGGGTTGGAACTAGATGATGCTTGAGGTCCCTTCCAACCTTACCATTCTATGATTCTATAATTGAAAGAATAGCTCAACCAAAATTCCTGTTGATTGCACTGGTAAGAAGGACTGACTCACTAAAATCTAAGTCAAGGGTTGAATAAAAAAATACCTAAGAGATCCCAGAATGATTTGTGTTCACAGTGATCATGAATTATGTGTCAAATTAAATTATTTGGCTCACATTGGATATTTAATTTACACTACATTTGTCAAACTTTTCCTTCAGAAAGCATAATGGATTTTTTCAGCAGTTTGCATGGAGTTAAACCCTCTGCTGTTAGAAACAATGAGAAATTTGTGATGTACATTGGTTAAAAAGTAAGTCAAGGTGAAGATAGTTTGGAAATCCTTCTGATTTCAGGCTGAAAATCAGTTACATAGAAGTATATGAGTTGTGACCGGAAATAGTTTAGGATATTTAGCTCCATTTCCCTGGTCTGTAGTTCTTACCTATACGTGGAATATCTAATAAAACTGTCAGCACACTAAATCTTTTTCAGACAAGACTTTAAAAAAACAACCATCAAATATCTAATGGC
Source organism: Eubucco bourcierii (assembly GCA_013396675.1). Lineage (NCBI taxonomy): Eukaryota > Metazoa > Chordata > Aves > Piciformes > Ramphastidae > Eubucco > Eubucco bourcierii. Next base: position 81,198 of record VWZE01011825.1, read on the forward strand.
AAACCGAAGATAGGTTTAACAGGGGTTTTGACCTACTATTTATTACACTTTCGCTAGTAAAAAATGATTAGTATTTATCTTTTCAAACATCACAGATGATGAAAATCCAAATATTTATCAAGTCTCTTTCCCAACACCTTTCTGTCCATCTGCACCTGCTTTGTGGCTCCCTGTCTTCTTGAATCAATGTTTTTCAGAGTAGTGGCTCCTTTCAATCACTACTGTGCTTGTGTCTGTGCATGCTGATATGTAACAGTGGGCAACTGACATGGAAACAGCCAAAGCTGGAAGGAGGTCTGAGATGCATTTCTGAAGATAAATTGAGGGAAAAAAAATAAAATAAGGAAGTTAAGATTTTCTGAAAAGCAAGGATCATTTTTGGTCTTTTCCTGTACTTGCCCCTGAGTCCTAATAAGTAGTAAACATTAGAAAAATGTATTAAGTAAACACATGAGTATTGAAATAAGATGCATTTAAAAGAATTTTTAAAGGAGTAGATAGCGTTGGTTTATGAATTGAAACTGGTAACATAGTCTTGTCAAATGATAGTGTAGAGTTTGGTTACATTTGGCTGATTTGTTAATGCTGGTGCCTTTTGTACAGACAAAACTTATTGAAAGCTTTGTCGTGGTCTTTTCTTGTTGTAGAACTGCACAATCAAAACCAACATTAATTATATTTTCAGCAACCATTTGTTCATTTTGCATTACTGAAAAAAAAAAAAAACCACAAAAACCAACAGCAAAAGAAAACTGAACATGATATAAATCCCATTAAAAGCTCAAGGAGAAGAGTACATATTTATTTTTTAGGCAAACAAGTATTGCAGTTTAATTGTGCCACCTTAAAATTCTGGCCTTAAGTCTGATTTTGATTAATCTGAATTTACTTTCATCAATGTCAAAATTCAAAGGCCTCAGCCTTGAATTTCGAAGCAAGGCTTTGTTTCCCTTATGTGTCAGTTCATTCTCATGATGTCACTGCCTGTTTTGGAAAGATTCTTACAAGCTATGGAATAAGACTTTCTTTCAGGTGCTGTTTTCAGGCTTTTTCTTTGGTTGGTGTAAGGTAAATATATATAAGAGAAGGAGTTGTGATTTTAAAGTGCATGCGAATAGCTTTGTGAGAGAGGTCTTGAGGCTATCTGTGTGGGTGCGGATGACTGAACAGTTTGATGAGTCATACTCCATGAATATGTGTTAGATAGGAGGAATAATTGTGTTGGGTAGGTGTGACTTTGTGAAAGCTCCTGTGTAAACAACCATGGAAGTCTCACATTTGGTCCCTTGGACTTTTGGGAGCAATGCAGTCAGGGTGCCTTTTTTTTAGTGCTGAATAAATTGAATTGCTGCTTCTTGCCTAAGAAGTTTTTTGATTCCAGCATCAGTAGACTCACAGCTTTTCAGGGCAGAACATGAAGGGGGGAAAAAAAAAAAAAAGTGCACTGAAACTACCTAATTGTTGTTTGAAAAAAGTAGAGGCTTGCAGCCCTCTTTCCTAATTCTGCCTTTTCTTAATCCTGACTCTTTCCCTTATACATTTAGACTTTTAAAATAGTTTTTTTTTAAGCAGAGCAAATGCATATTTTTATTGCAAAAATGTATGTTTAGTACTGTCTGAGATGATAGATCACAGTAAATATGATGACAAGGTGGTAAACCACACAAAATAAATCATGTGCTTAAACAGTTTTTATTGATCCATTTGATTGATGGAAAATTATTTGTATAAATACATGTATTAATACATGTCCGTTGCCTACTCTATTTTCACTTCTAATTAAAAACAAAACAAACAAGAGGAAAAATAATTCCCTGTAAGCAAAGAGATTTGCTACACTATTTAATGAAGTTGTAGTAATAACTAGTGCTGATTTCTTTGCCATTGTGATGCAATTTTCTCCTCGATATATTTTTGAGGTATCAGCCAATTAAAAAAAAAAAAAGTTAAATGGAAGGCAGCTGTTTAACACTACTTATAGGAAAAATTGAACTTATAATAGCTGTTATAAGTCTGAAATTATTTTAAAATGTTCTGAAAAAAATGTGTTAATATTTGGAAGCAAATCACATATTCAAAATGGTGTTACATTGAGAGTGTTTGTATGTTCCTCTTCTGTGCAATGAGAGACAAGTGAAAGTTTTTAGAATAAGTACCGAATTGAGGTTTTTTCTAGAGCACCTTGAAAACATTTTCCAAGAAAAAAATGCATTCTTTAAACAAGAACAATTTTTTTAGAAGAGTGTGTGTGGATCCTGGCCAGCACTCACAGAGCTACTTGCTCGCTTGCCTTATCTACACCTGCTCCAGCAGAACAGGGAGGAGACTAAGAAAAGCAAAACTCAAGAAACTCATGAGCTGAAATAAAGACAGGTTAATAAGCAGGAGAAAGAGAGTGAAAAAAACAAGTGATGCAAAGGCAATGATTCACCACCTCTCACCAGCAGAGTGATGCCCATCTAGTCTATGAGCAGTGACCACTTTTGAAAGCCAGCCTGACTGCCCCCTTCTTCCACTACCTCAGTTTTACTGCTGAGCACTGCATGTTGTATAGAATATCGGTTTTACTGGTTTGAGTCATCTGGCCCAGCTGTGTTCCCTTGCAACCTTTCACCTACTTCTAGCCTTCTTACTACTAGTGCAGTGCCTTAAAAGCTGCTACTGTTTCTACTATAACAAATAACTTCTGCAGTTTTTACTTGGTCTAATACTGTGAGTTTGGATGACAGTTACAGCTGATTCTATGCCTGAAAAATTAAAACATCCAGACAAGCAAGCCAGAGGGTGCGTCAGTTCAGTTCTTCTCTGAGCCAGGTGAAAAAGAAAACTTGGGTACAGCTGCTTTCATTTCCCATCCATGTTGAGATAGAGCTCCTCCTTCCCACTGAAAGGGGAAATTTTCCATCTTGTTGTGTGTTCCTCTCAGTCCTCTTGTGTATTGTGGCAAAGTAAATAGCATTCCATAGTTTTCAAAGCATTGGACGGGTTAGTTTCACCTTGCAAGTAATGTGCTCTTTTTATATCACAATAAAACATTATCTGCCTAAAGCTTCGAGTCAGGGACATGGACTGTCAAAAGCCTTTAACTCTTTTACATTTAGAGCCATTCCATGTGCAAATCTGCTAGCAATTAATCTGTTTCATGTCTGGAGTCCTAGATGGTTTCTCAAGACTCAAATGCTGTCACAGTCAAAATGCCTTTAGGCTTGCAAATTAAGAGAGGTTAAAATATCCAACGGGAGAGCAAGCTGTTGGCATATGAGAGGGACCTTTCTGTGAAGAGTCTTTGAAACTCCATCAATTTCACCCTGAAAAGCCTGGCTTCATCACAGTATTCAGGGTTATCTCATGGGCTGGAAAGTAGATTGTGATAAAGGGCATTACATCTGCTCTCCATTCTCCTTAACAAGGTCCTGACTTCTGTTTTACCCATTAAAAAAACCTGATTGAATGGAAACTATTAAAACAAAATTTACTACTATGTAAAATGTAATCATGGCGTAATTTGGGAAGGAAGAAACCAACCAACGAAAACACTCTGGAAATTTGACAGCAAGAGAACAAGGATTGACCACTAAGCTTGAAGTTGTTGGCACATGTGGCACATATTCAAACAGAAAGTTTGAATATATGTCTTGAGTGTGGCAGTGGATTAGAAGATGAACACCACCTTTTGATGGCCAGCTGGGCTACATCATTGAAATAAAGGAATCGGGATGGAAGATGTGCAGGGTGATGATGCTTACTTCTGTGACATAGTGAGCCACTTTTCCACACTCGTCTGAGTGGAACAGTCAGAATCTAAAGAACGGCTGTCCTCTCAGGAGCTAGAATATGATTTTAAGCATTATATGCTGGTGTTGCAGATTTCACAGTTGACATTGCGTGGAAGGCAGAAAGGTAATTTTTACTCTTGTCTTGTCTCCCATAAAATGTACTAAAAGATAGATATCCCCTTAGATGGAATGTATACAGTGTCTTCCTGTGTTAGGAAGTTAGGAGAGACTTTTGTTTCACTTGGCCTCATCACAGTGAAAAAAATAGGCTTGAGTTCTTCTGTGGTGAAGGGCTACTGGTCAATTACTGTCACATCAGCAGCTGGTAGGAAGCTGACAACAAATAAATTTCTGACAGACATTATAATCATGAGGTGGAGCTTCATCTAGTAAGTATTTGTTTTGAGAGTGTTGTGGTGGAAACAGCTTACAGGAGGTAGTCAAGGTGTGTGCTTTATACTGGCCTTTTGCACTTTAGAAGTGCTGGTGTTTCGAGTCTGGGGGCAAAGGCAGCTTACAGGATGGATATTGCTGATAAAAATCTGCATAAATGTAGGCCTAAATTTAGGTATGTCAGAGGCAATATAGATATTATTTTTTAGGCCAATTACAAAAGTTCAGTACAGTTCTGTGCAGGCCACACAGTTTGGTTGCAGCTGTGTTGGCTGTTTTTGGTAATATGAAAAGCCTTGTTTTTATTACCCATTCACATGTTAAGCTTATATAGAATATATGCTAACACAACTCCGGGAGACTGACTGTTTCATAATAATAACTTCAGTGTGGATGTAGAGGCTCCTGGCTGTATTTTGTGTATGTAAATGTGTTCAAGGCATAATAGGCTTATGGTACTGCAACCCTAATTGACGTCTTTTTTTTCTCTCCTACTTCTAAGGAGTTGGGGTTTTTTCTGTGTTGTATTTTTAAAGATAATTGCATTTGTAGCCGCCTTCTGAATCGCTTTGGCAAGTTCTGCACTTTTGTCTCTGAGTGTGAAGCAGACTTTACACAGCTGAAGAGTACAGAACAATTTTTTCTTGGGATACAGGATAGCTAGGACTAGTGAGCTAGCACATAAGGATCATCAGAAGTGCAGTCATTCCAGACTGAGCACCATACACTCACTAGTCTAAGACATCTGACAAGTGTCTGCTGCTCAGGCAGTTTTAAGTCAGGTAAGAAGGGGTCAACCATCTTTGCTTCTTAGATTGAGCTGATCCTTGATGTTGCTGAGTTGCGTCTTCTAGCTCCCCACTTTTTTTTTTTCAGCATTTTAAACTTTTCAGTGTCAGTAGTTTTCCTCCTGAGTCTTCTGCTAACTATCCTCCTATCTACACTTACACTTTTTTCCCTTGCTTTTATGCCTCATACCTCATGTGGCTTTGATTAATTTCTTTTTGGTCACCTCAACAGTTTTCCCAGCAGACTGACCATATGTCATACAGCTGTACTGCCCCAAACTGGGTTTTGGTTTGTAAGCAGTGATAGCCCTTGTCTAAGGATTGCATGTGAAAAGGTGTCCCCAGATACTTTCCTTTTCCAACTTTTTTTTTTTTTTTTAAATCTGAAGATTTTTAGAAAATATTAATATTTGCTGATGGATTTACCTGCATCTCACAAAGCTTAGATAGTATATAGAACCAGCCAAGACCAAATTTAGTGTCTTGGCAGTGTGTAAGTCTACAGAATTTAGAAGAAAATTAAATGTCATGGTAAAAGACTGTGATGATTACTTAGGATTTTTGTGTTTTGCTGTTCAAGGATGCATACAAACATTGAGTGAAGATCACTGAATAAAATATATTTAAAATAAAACATATTCTAATGTTCAGAAGCTGAAGAGATTGAATCACTGAGTAAGAATTATGCAGAGAAAATTACTTGAGAGAGATCTCCACAGTAAATCAGACACTAAGACTTTCATTATTTGCCATTTCCTGGCATAATCCTGAAAGAATCCTGCTAGAATCACAGACCAGAATTCCACTCTTTTACATGTTATACAGGCAAAAGCAAATAATGGTCTCTTGTCAAAGAATTTACAATCTAAGCACAAAATGAGGGAGGATAGGCAACAAAACTTTAGGATTTGATGAGATGCGTTAGACGATAGCACAGATAGCGTCCTGCTACATGAACTGCCTGTCTTCAATCTGTTTTTTTCATGAACATTAAATGAAAGAGGATATAAAGAAGGAATATATATGAATTTAATGAGAGTCTTGCAGCTGTCTTTTTAAATAAGATTTATGAATCTTAATCAGAGATCCCATGGGAAGCTTGTATTTTGTTACAATAATACACAAGTGGCTGAGACTGCTGCCTTTACTGCAAGAATGCCATTCTTCTTTGCATGCTGGAAGAAATGTCAAGTTAATTAACATCAGAATAAATTCAATTTTTCTGATATTTAGTAGTGTTTTTATAATTTAAACTTGTGATTCTGCAGACATTTAAACAGGTGTGTACCTTGGCTCATGTGAGCAGTTATCATCTGACATGATGAAGTGAGTCACAAACCTCTTGGCAGCTTTCCACTGAAAATACACAGGTCTCTAGCAGACTTTGAATCTGCCACTATTAGGTCCTCAGGAGCATTTTGAAGTAGTCCTCCAAGTTGTCTTGTCTGGTTCCCACTGTGCTTTTTCTCTTTTACACTGAAACTTTAGAAGAAATGTAAATCCCCCTTAGATGATGCCTATTCAAATGCCTCAGAATTCTTCTGGAAGACTCTGGTTGTTTCATGCCAGCCCTTCTTTGTGCTTCACATATTAAAGTACCAGAGACAACTGGTGGAATTCTGCTCTCTTGAGTGCCTCACGCCTTACAATAAACACAGTGGTGTGTTTCAGGATGGTAATCTAAAATTGACAGAGATGGTTTAAGGTTTGGACTTTGTTTTTAGTGAATCTGAAGAACCTTGACAAAATTTTATTTTATTTTATTTGTTATTATTATCAAGAGTTTGTATAGATTCATGTCATTGAACTCAGCTTTCTTTGTACTCCTATGTGTGTGTTGCAATCAATGTGTGGAAGCACGCAGGCACTTTGCTTGGGAGTAGAGTAAAACTATACAAATCTAATACCACTTCTCTCCTTGAAATTTGAAGTATGTGATTGATGATCTCTGGCCTTCAAAGCTAAGATGTGCCATGATGTAGGAGGTGTTCCACCTGTAAACCATGGTTATGAAGGTGAGAGTATAATTGATGAAGAAGAGGAAAATATCCGAAACATTGGGGAAAGAAAGTGCATGTCTAAGATGGTTTGAGTGTCTCTGATCCCATTTTGGGATGCAGAAATCCAGATAATCTCTCGATTTCAACTGTGTCTACTTTTTATTATTCTATTTCTCTAGGAGAAGAAATATAGGATGTCAGGATTAGTATCTGTTTGCTTCTGAAGTTGTTTCTAAGTAAAACATAACAAAATAGCATCTTGCCTATAGCCAATGGCTTCTTCCACCCAGCTCTTTATCTGAGTTCATAAAAAGAGATTTTTAAGGGGAAAGAGACTGAGCAAAAACATGGGCAGAATTAAGATAGAGGCTAAAAAATGAACTAATGTTCACATGGGTCTGCAGTGTAGGAAAACTAAACAGTCTAAAGGCAACAAAGAAATATATTTTTAAAATCCTGTGGTGTTGCAGGCATTTAGCATGTTTATAAATAATTCAGTGTATTCTCAAAGCTAAGCTATCCTGTAGTTCTGCTTGCTTTAGCAGGGTTTTTCCAGTCCTTAAGGGCACCAACAGCCATGATTGCTCCTGCCCACCCTCCTTGAAACCTCACTTCGCTTCCCAGGGCCTAAGACCCCATTTCAGTCTCCTGGAGCTCATAGTCTCTGTCCCAGAGACACCACAGTGATGCTAGTCTCCAGCTTACCACAGTACTGCAAGTCAATGTTCTGGCCCAGCCTCAGTCCATTCCTGGTAGCCAGGGATGCAGCTACTCCCCAAAACTCCCTGCTCCTGTCTGGGGTGATGGCTTTGGCTGTGGATGCCTTACCCTGCCATGATGTCCCAGGGAGCCTCTACAGCACTCTGGCAAGAGTACAGAAGTAAACATTTGGAATTAATTACTGTATTTGTGACATGAAGCAAGCCTACCCAACACATAACTGAGAACTTACCACTGCTTTGAACCCTTTGAGCAGCTACAGCACCCAACAAAAGCTATAGGAAGTCTCATATAAGAAAGTTTCGTGAAAATTATACCTATTCTGCATGGCTGTGGCCGTTTGAGTTAGATTCCTACCTCAGACAAAACAAACAAAAAAAAAAACCAAAAAAAAACCAAAACAGAGAAACCTTGGAGGTTGAAGCTGTAAGGCGAATATTCTGGGGATAGGCTATATAATGGCAACAATAGATAAGTTAATATAATTTCATTGGAGCATCAAGAGCTTTATGTTGGGAAGCACAGCTTGTACTTTCCCCTTGCTGCTTCGGCTGCTTCGCCTGCGCCTGCTGCTATCTTCCCCCGCTGCTGTTTTGGCTACTGCTGCTGCTGCTGCTTTTGCCGCCGCTTGACCCCTTCCCCGTCTTCCCGCAGGTTATTATATCTATTTGTAATAATTTTCTTGTTTTCTCTTCCCTATACTGTTATATTTAAACTGTAAGAAAATAAGTTTGTTCTTTTTTTCTTGACTTCATAACAAAACCAAAAAGAAAAAAACTACGTGTTGTGGTGATTTTGTTCTACCAGGGGAAGGATCCTCCCTAACCTGGTACAATGGCCATGTTTAATAACAGAAAAAATTAACTGAGAGGGACATCTAGAAGTTCTGGAGTATGTTGTGCTTCAGTTCAAGTCCTGGTTTTAAACATGGTCATTCTGTAAATAGCACAGTTCTAAAAGCGTGTTATTTGTTGGTGAATATAGCCAGCTTAACCATGGAAGTTTGAAATGTGTGGCTGTTACACCAAATGCTTTAAAAATGGTGGCAAATAAAGGAGTAGAGTTAACCTTGTGCACTGGTTTGAGGCTAATTAGAAAATTTTAATGACAGAAATTAGATCATTGACTGTGAAAAGAAAAAAAATTAATAGTGATGCCTGTATCGCTCATTTTTTTTCTACTGAGAGACACAAGTATGCCATCCAGAGGGACCTGGACAGGCTGGAGAGCTGGGCCCAGGCCAACCTCATGAAATTCAATAAGGCCAAGTGTAAGGTCCTGCACCTGGGTAGGCATAATCCCAAGCACAAATCCAGGCTGGGTGGTGAATGGTTGGAGAGCAGCCCTGAGGAAAAGGACCTTGGAGTCTGGGTTGATGAAAAGCTCAACATGAGCCTTCAATGTGCACATGCAGCCCAGACAGCAACCGAGTCCTAGGCTGCATCAAGAGTAGTGTGGCCAGCAGGGCAAGGGAGGGGATTCTGCCCCTTTATTCTGGTCTCATCAGACCCCACCTGGAGTACTGTGTGCAGTTCTGAAGCCCCCAGCACAGGAAGGACATGGATGTGTTGGAGTGGGTCCAGAGGAGGGCCACAAAGATGATCAGAGGGCTGGAGCAGCTATGTCTATGAGGACAGGCTGAGAGAGTTGGGGCTCTGCAGCCTGGAGAAGAGAAGGCTTTGAGGAGACCTGATAGTAGCCTTCCAGTATCTGAAGGGGGCCTACAGGAAGGCTGAGAAGGGACTATTTACAAGGTCTTGCAATGACAGGACAAGGGGCAATGGGTTTAAAGTGGCAGAGGGGAGATTTAGACTAGATGTTTGGAGGAAGTTGTTTGCAGTGAGGGTGGTGAGACACTGGCACAGGTTGCCCAGGGAGGTTGTGGCTGCTCTCTCCTTGGAGGTGTTCAAGGCCAGGTTGGACGAGGTCTTGAGTGAGCTATACTAGTAGGAGGTGTCCCTGCCTATGGCAGGGGGTTGGAACTAGATGATCCTTGAGGTCCCTTCCAACCTTACCATGCTATGCTATGATTCTAAGTAATCAAAATATAAGATAAGGCACTTATTTCTCTGTTGGTCTGTGTGTCTGGCTGCATCTTGCCTTAAATGCTTTGCATGAAACTTAAGTAACCTGACCTAATCTTTTCCTCTAACCTCCTCGTCAGCTTTTGACATCTCACATCAGATCTCTGCAGATTTATCACGTGAGCTACACAGAGATTTATCTGGTTATTTCTGAGATTGGCAGTGAGGGGGGAAAGAAGAAGGATTGGTTGGGAGCCCTCTCATGCAGTCTGGCTGTTTGGGAGGGATTTTGAATTTCTGTATTACTTTTAACTTGTATATAATTTTAAATATATATATTCAATATATACGTGTGTGTATTTGTGTATGCTGGAAATGTGGCTTCATTCCTTAACTTTCATCCATCTGAGTTAGTCTGGTTAATCTCGTGGGGGTAGAAACTCCCAAACCACAACACCTTGACAGGAGCAGTTTGTTGTATTTATTGAAGGAGGAACTAAGAAGGTTTAAATTAGTAATAGTATTTTTGATGCAATTCTGGTTATGTGAACTTTTCCATTTGTTTACTTTTCCCTATTTTTCACCAGTCATTTTTATATGAAAAAGAAGAGCAGTTTTGCAAAGACACTGACATTTTTACATTTGTTGCCAGGAAAATCTGAATTTTAAAGAAGTTAATCAAAATGTATCTTCTTTACAAAACCAAACTGCTTTGTGTTAAAATTTAGACTTTTTATTATGCTACTACGCAACTGGAGACTTTGAACAAAGAACAATGCGAAAATTAAAATATGGAACTTCACTAAATCAAAGATCTTCATAGTTGCCTTTTGTTTTTTTGAAGTTCTTGGCTAAGTCTGGTTGATTGATTCAGACCTTTCATCTGCGGAAAAGTTCTATGTATTGATACTTAAAGGATTTTTGTTGCAGCGAGCTTGTTGCTGCAAGGAAACAAAGTTTCTTGCAAATTGCAAGACGTATAACAACGTTAAAATGCTCAGCTCACTAACACTGAAAGCAGTAATCATCAATAGAAATGAACACATATAGTTCCAAAACTTTCTGGAAATCTGTCATGTTTTAACTCCAGCTGGCAATTAAAACCCACCCAGCTTCTTGCTCCCTGCATCAGGATTGGAGAGAGAATTGAAGGAGTGAAAGTGAGAAAACTCACAGGCTGAGATAGACAGTTAAACGGCTAGAGCAAAAATCTCACACACAGGCAAAGCAAAATAAGAAATTCATTCACCACTTCTCACTGGCAGGAAGGTATTCATCATCCTCAGGAAAGCAGGGCTCAAACCACCTATACTTGGGAAGACAAACACAGTAACTCCAAATGTCCCCTTGCTTAGTCTGTCTTCCCCCAGCTTTGTGTGCATGATGTCATATGATATGGAATATTGATATTGGTAAATTGATGTCAGCTGCCCTGGCTGTGTCTCATCCCAAATTTTTTTATGCACTCCCAGTCTACTTGCTGGATCAAAAGAGACTTTGTCTCTCTGTAAGCACTTTTCAGCAGTAACCAAAACATCCCCAGATTATCAACGTGTTTCCATGGCAAATCCAGAACATAGTCAGTGCTAGTTACTGTGAAATAAATTAACTCTACCTCAGCCAAAACCAGCACAAAGACATTGTGATGGAAACTGTTTTCCTGATCCTCCTTATGGAGGCTTCCTCATGTGGAAAAATGGTTAGCCCATGATGACCAGAATGCAAAAAAGACAGGAGTCGAGAGGGCGGTCCGGAAGAAGACTATAATTAGCAAGTAGTTAATGTGGTAGGAGTGGAGTCACTTAATAAACAGGATCTCAAAGTAAGTGGTTATATAGAAAGGTTCTGCTCTTGTCAGTAGGACTGCCTGTAGTTATGTCTGTCCTCAAGACATTTTAAAATGCAATTGAATATGTTTTTCTCTTAAATGCCTTAAAAGGAGGGGAAATTGGTAGCTGGGAGAACATAATTGGGGTTTAAAATGTTAATGAATCTCTCATTTTGCATTGTTAATGCATTTATTGAAAGATAGTTATTGATTTAATTATACTGACAAAACAAATCACCTAAAAAATGCAGTCTAACTCAATTTCAAACCTTGGAAATGGAAATGGTTTTTCACCTTCAGAAAAAAGAAAATCCTATTTCAAAGACAGGAGATCAGTTGGATTACATCTAGAAATTTATTATGGGTGCTTTTGAAATTCTATTGGCATTTAAATTGCAGTGTGCTATTATTCTCCACTGTAATTATAACTGGCTTGATTGCATAATCTTAAACATCCTAGTAATAACATTCATAGAAGTAGATATGGTCTAACTGAAATTCAGGCAGGCAAATTTTCTGATAGCACAGTTAAAGCCTACAGTAAATTGTGAAGGAAATGCATTCACAGTGCTGCTGCAAAATTTAAGCACAGTTTGATTTGTCCATGGTATGAGACAATTCAAGGTGACTAACTTAAGGAATGATAAGACTGTGTGTTATGTGTTCCATAGAGACAGCAGACATTACAGCTATGAATGGACTGAGTTTCGGTAAATTTTATTCCAGGAGTCTGGGAGACAAACCACCTCCTAGTAATTATTTCTGTTCCTAAAAAGAACTAAACTGTAGCTGTTCAATTTGCATATAATTTGAGAATTTAGGGTCCTAAGTGGCAGCTGAGGAAGCAAAATTTCATTTCTGAAATAGGGGCTAATCCAAACTCTGGTTCCCGGCTATTTGGTTTCTGTTGATGGTGGGCAGTAAATAAATAGACCTTCACCACTTTACATAGAGTGTGCTGACAGGCAAACTGGCTGTTGCCCTTTGGCTGCCACTTAGCAGAGTACACTGCACCTTAGCTTCTTGAAAACCAAAACCCTAGAGCTTTATGGGACCAGGAAGCTATATATTGTGTAAACTGTCACAGGAACATATCCCTTAGTGGGTTTATTGGTTGGTTGTTTTCCCAAATATGTCCAAGATTTGGTATTAGATTCAAAAAGTACATTGCAGGAGGGATAAATTGACAAACTCACAGGATGACAGTAAAAACTCTCAGGAATCTGAATTAGAACAAAAGACAGTTCTATGCAGATGAAAAAAAAAAAGATTTAGAAATGTATAACTTTTTTTTTCTGTTAATTCTTTATTCTTCCTACTTGGTTGTTTTCACTTTTACATATTTTTGTTAGACTGATGTTACTATTTTCATTTGAATGAACTTAATATATAATGAGGTACAGATAGACAGAAAAATGAAGTGCAAAAAGGAAGAGAAAATACCCCTACACAGTGCTCCTTCCTTTGTGTTTTATGGCAAATGAAGAAATAAATTAGAAATTCCAAAAATGGGTATGTCAAGTATTTTGAAATATCAGAATTTTAAAATGTCTTATTTTGCCCCCATTGTATGGAAGAAGAGATGAGTAAATGAAAGATACTAATGAATATAAAATACATTTTTAGCAGTAAAATGTCAGACTTCTAGCATCTCTTGGTCACAGAATGGTTACAAGCAATAAGCTTTTTTTATTTCAAGCAGCAGTACAAATGTAATAGCAAGGAGTTCTGCATGCTGCACAAAACATTAAAAACTCTAGACAGGCTCTGGCAGAAGGCAGTTTTAAACTGTAGTTTTCTGCTGGCTTTGGATATTTTATTTTCTACTTATGGAAAATTTCTATTCAATAAACGTTCTCATTGAACAGGTTTTTAATACTGTTCTTGCTTTGGTGCTTGGTGCTGTCATTCTTTCTATTTCACATTAAGTTGTCTTTTAGGACATTTTTAGAGTGTCAGGTAGTGAAAGGGCTGGGGGAAATGGAGCAAAACTTGAAGTGGGTAAATTCAGATTGGGTGTCAGGGAAAAGTTCTTCACTATGAGGGTGGTGAGACACTCAGTTGCTCAGGGAGGTAGTAGAAGACGCATCCCTGCAAGTTTTTAAGGCCAGGCAAGACTGGACTCTGAGCAGCCTGGTCCAGTGTGAGGCATCCCTGCTCATGGCGGGGGATTTGGAGCTAGACGATCCTTGAGGTACCCTTCAGCCCTGACACTTCTGTGATTCTATAATCTGTGATAGATTGTCTATATTTTCCATGTCCTAAATCCACCATCTTTACTTTCTCTTGGATTTTCCTTTAGTAGAAAATGATTTGGTACATCATTCCCACTCATGCATCTATATGGGTTTTTTTGGCTAGTACATTGCACAGAATCATAACTGAGGTTGGAAGGAACCTCTAGAGGTCGTCTAGTCCAACACAGGTCTTGTCAGATCATGCTTCTCAGGAGTCTGTTGTCTAGTTTGGAGTATCTCTAGGTGTGGAGACTCCATGACATCTCTGGAAAACACAATATGTATTTCAGATTGTGACCATTGCCCTTTGTCCTACTGCCATGCACCTTCAAGAAGAATCTGACTCCATCTCCTGTCTGTCTTCACAACTGCTGATCAGAGGAGAGGAATCATTTAATTTGACTGTTGGGATAAACCCTTGCTGATACCGCCTGGTAGCTTAAGATGGATAGCATCTCAGGAGAGAATCAGACTGCTATGGTTAAAGTTTTTTTGTCTTTGACCTATTCTGTCTTGCTTCCTTCAGATCTTCTTACAGAGAAACCAGCAGGTGCTATTACTGATACCACACTGACACCTGCAGGTATTTGCTGTGGCAGAACAACCAGGTGCTTAATCGTTTCCCAGCTTCAGTTTTGTCACTTTAAAGAAAGAACTTTTTCAGAGAAACGTAGAATGGTTGGAAGTGATCTCAGAGATCATCCAGTTCCAACCTCCTACCATAGGCAGGGACATCTCCCACTAGTACAGGTCACTCAAGGCCTCGTCCAACCTGGCCTTGAACATCTCCAAGGAGGGAGCAGCCTCAAACCGATCAAGTCCATGTTTTTCCAGTTTGGTGACCAGGATGTCATGTGGGACAGAGTCAAATAGCTTACTCAGGTCCACGTAGATGATGTCAGTTGCCCTTCCCTTGTCCGCTGTTTCTGTGACTTCATCATAAAAAACCCACTAATTTAGGCAGACATGATTTGCCCTTGGTGAAGCCATTGCTGGTTCCCACCAATCACCTCTTCTTTGTTTTCCATTTGCCTTGGCAGAGCCCTCAGGAGGATCTGCTTCATGATCTTGCCAGGCACAGAGATGAGAGTGACTGGTCTGTAGTTCCCAGGGTCATCTTTTATTCCCTTCTTGAAGATGGGTGTTATGTTTGCCCTTCTCCAGTCCGCAGGAATTTCACCAGTCTGCCATGACCTTTCAAATATGATGGACAGTGGTTTAGCAGCTTCATCTGCCAGTTCCCTCAGGACCCGTGGGTGGTTCTTGTCAGGCCCCATGGACTTGTACATATTCAGATTCTTTAGGTGCTCATGAACATGGTCTTCAATTACAGTGGGCAGATCTTCCTTCTCCCAGTCCTTACTTTTGCCCTCTGGGACTTGGGCATTGTAGTTGGCGTGCTCGCCATTGAAGACTGAGGAAAGAAGCCATTGAACACCTCAGCCTTATCCGTATCTTTTGCTATCATCTTTCCCTTCTGGAAGGGTTCCACATTCTCCCTAGTCCTCCTTTTCTTACCTGAAGAAATTCTTGTTGTTCCCTTTTGTCTTCCTAGCCAGTTTCAATTCTACATGTCCTTTAGCTTTCCTAACCTAATCTCTGGTTGCATGAACAATTTCTTTGTGTTCATGCCAGGTTACCTGTCCTTGCTTTCACTCTGTAGGCTTTCTTGCATCTAAATGTGTCCAGGAGCTCTTTATTCATCCATGGAGGTCCCCTGGCACTTTTACCTGCCTTCCTCTTTCCTGGGATGCCTTACTCCTGGGCCTGGAGGAGGTGATCCTTGAACATTAACCAGCTTTCTTGGGCCCCCCTTCCTTCCATGTTTTTTCTTCCATGGCACCCTGCCAAGCAGGTCACTGAAGAGCTTGAAGTCTGCTCTTCTGAAGTCCAGAGCAGTGAGTTTGCTATTTAAATAAAACTCCTTGTGCAACTCATCATTATGTGCAAATCTGAGGTATGTTATATTATTGCGTTTTGCAGAATGCCTAGTATAGAGGAAAAAAAAAAATGAAGTCCATTTCAGAGTCTGATTGATTTTTATTTTTTTTATTTTATTTTTTTTAGCAAAAATACTTTCAAAATCATCTTAACTGTAGCTCTGGCTGCATGAGATAAGGAATAGGGCTGAGACAATCTCATTCTTTCCTTTCAATCTACACATCTATACCTGTGAACAAGGACTTTGCCTGGCAAGATGAAACATAATATATCTTGCCTATATTGCGTATTTCCTTGAACAGTTTGATGGAGTTGGCAAGGAAGGAAAGGACTTAAGGGCAGTGTATAGACATTTGCTACCATATGCAATGTGTTCTATAAAATGAAATTGTGTTTTAAAGAAACAAACTCAGGCATTTAATTGCAAAAATTGAAAGCCATAAGGAAAAAAAAAACTTTCTTATATGCTTTTAAAAAGATTTTTGATATCTACATCCACTGTGCTTATGGTTAATACAATTTAGTGGAACTATTAATACCAGTTTTTCAAAGAGTTTAATGGAAGCAAAATTTGCCATTTCAGATGTGTTGGAGACAGAGGACCTTAGACCATAAAATACTGAAAATGGCAATATAAACTTCACCATCAGCGGATTTTATCCCTGTTTGCTGTGTAGAACTACTTCTCTTTGATTCTGTAATCACATTATTGAACTTTCCAGTAGGTAATTCTCAGTATAGCACAGGTGATGCTGTTTTTTTTCTTGTATCTGTAACCTGCTATTGCAGAGAAATAAACTGTTTCCCAAAGAATATTGTTGCAAAAACATCCAGTTGACTTTCAAGAAAATTCAGTTCCACGTTTGCTGTGTCCTGCAAAAGCACTTTGACTAAATGGGTAGTGAGGAAATTTCCTGTGAAAAGATAATTTAATCTGTTTTCCTCAGTCTCTATATTCATTAGATTCTGGAGAAAAAAATAAAGCAAATGACTCCTTCCAAGAGAAGGACTACATAAAGGCCATAACAAAACACTGTTGGTTCTAAGTCAAGGTGTGAAGAGTATTGACAGCCCCATAGAATAAGGGATTATGTCACAGTTTGACATAGTAGGGGATAATTCGACAATTACAACACACATTTCAGGTGTAAATGTCCTCATCAAGCCTTGTGACTATGCCTTGAGTGTAAACTGCTAAAGAACTTATTCTGAACTTTTAGTGAGAAAGGTTTCTTGAGAGAGACACAAGCTATGTGGGGTAAGGATGATGGTTTCGCGATGTATATCTCACTGAGAAGTGCTGCTTAATTTCTGCAGCACTATTAGTTATAGCATAATAAACTGAGACAGATTATTAAAAGTATTTTAAAAGTAAGGCTCAAAAGTCCTTATGCACTCAAAAAACTACAAGATACTTGCTTCCAGACTTCAATGTGTGCAACAACTCTCAAGCCAACACCCTTCCCTGACTGGAACGGGACTTACAATCAAGCATTTAAGTGTAAACACGTGACCTTAGATCTGGTATAAAAGAACACAGTGTGATGCTTAAACATGGTAATAGAACTGAGCTGTGGGGAGGTCATGTATACCTTCAAAATATGGCTAGGAATAAGAGTGGATATAAATTGTTGACAAAACAAAGTAAGAACTCCTGAAAATTGCTTTTCTGGTGTGATATTTTGATATGCAATTAGTTTTATCATAAATCTCAAAGTTTTAGTGTTTTTGTTTTGCAGTAAGTGTTCTACCTGAAGGTTATTGCTTAACCCTAAAAGAAAGGTACCTGTAAAAGTACAAAATGAACTTCCTGTCTTTTCTCGGCTTGTCCAGGGGAAAGTGAATTATCCAACCTCTAGAAAGAATTTGTTGATTCTGATGCATTTATGTATTATTAGCAAGCAAAACTGAAAGAAATGTACACTGAGTAACAAGAAGTGTTATGCTTGTTTTTATTAGAATTTCTAAACAACAGAATTCCTTCACTATGTAGGCTTTTTGTCTGGACAGTAGCTTGGTTAGAGTAAGAAATACAGTGTCTGGTAGGCCTTGTGTTCTAGATCAGCATCTGATTCAATGATGTTTCAAAATTAACTTTACTTTGAGGCCTATTTCAGAGATGTTGATGTCAAAATCACTTTCTTTGGTGCAATTTAGGGCTGCAAAATGAATTTCTACAGTGTTATCTGTCAGATGCTAATTGACTAAAAATATTAGTCTTTTTTTCCCCTGCTAATTCTCATTAATGACAATGTAGAGGTATAAAATATGTGGCTAAGGATCCCATTGTTTCTTTTTAGTGTGTACGCTACACTTCTTTTAAGTATTACGCATTTTTATTTATACTTTCATATGTCAGAGAAGGAAAGGAAATTTCTGCTGAACTTCTTGAGCTCTCTTGGTAAGGCCAAACTTACACCAAAAAAACACAACAAAACACATCAATTTTGTTCAAGATGAACAGAATCGCATTGAGGTGGGAGGAAGGAAACACTTTAAAATAATGTGCAAGGACACCTAACACATCAAGACTGCAGTTCAAGGAAGTACAGCAACATGCTGGGGAAAACAGTGTCTCTTATCTGAAGTGCTGTGAATGTATTGAATGTCAACTCTTTCATAATGTGGTGGGTGAGTTTTTGGAGCCTTTGGGCAGGTGAGTAGCCAGGTCAACAACCTGCCCAGTGTATAGGAGAAAAGTGTCAGTAAACAAACACTAGTGGTCACATGAAGTGTTGGCACATGAGTGAAGTGAGGTTGCTGTGGATTCAAGGTGCTCTACAGGATAGCAAGGACCTGTATCTTGCTTTTGAAAAGGAAACAGGGATAAAAACTCTTGAACACTGAATGTCAGATCTATGAATATTAATATACTATTTAAGGTCATTTTTCACAAAGCACTTGAAAGAAAAGCCTGCTTTTGTCAAGAGTGTTTATCAGCTTTCTAGAAAGTGTAAACACATTCAAACAAATATTTCTTTAAGTTGTTGAAAGTTGGCTGTATTTCCTTCTAAAGCTTTCTTTTTTACTGGTATGCTTTATAATCCCTGAAGAATATATGCTTTAGGGCACAAGGAAGCAATTTTTGTTGTCAAATTTGAGTGGCAAAATGCAAATCCTCTGGTAAAAGTCAAATAGAATCATAGAATGGTAAGGTTGGAAGGGACCTCAAGGATCATCTAGTTCCAACCCCCTGCCATAGGCAGGGACACCTCCCACTAGTACAGCTCACTCAAGGCCTCATCCAATCTGGCCTTGAACACATCCAGGGAGGGAGCATCTACAACCTCCCTGGGCAACCTGTTCCAGTGCCTCACCACCCTCACTGGAAAGAACTTCCTCCTAACATCCAGTCTAAATCTCCCCTCTGCCAGTATAAACCCATTGCCCCTTGTCCTGTCATTGCAGGACCTTGTAAATAATCCTTCCCCAGCCTGATTGATTGTTGTAAACACGCTTCAATGTATTTATTGTGCCGCACTTAATATTCTGCATTGCATTTAAAGAATATTGTATGAAATTTTAGTTGTGCCAGAAATTGTTTGATCCAAATGTCATAATGGTATACACAGTAGGAACAAATGTATTAGAAAAATGTTTTCAGTAGATTTCTCATGAAAGTATAACTTTTTAACCGTTATGCATAAACAGATGAGATTAAAATCATACTTTTCATCACCGTGTATTTTCCTTTTTGGAGTATTTTTGCCTACAAGTGTTGATGCAAATGACATTTCAAAGTAAAAGTCATTTTCTTATATATTATTTTAACTGTTGTTTTAGTGCTGAATTGAACATTTAGTTTCCTTCTGTGTAAATATATTACATTAGAGAGACTTCAATTTAAGCCCTGAGTTCCATAAAGGAAACAAATGGTAATGTGATGTTTTTATGTCAATACTAATCAAATAAAACATATTACTGTCATCTTTCTACCTTGTATTATTCCTGGCATGTACACAAAACCTCTATAACATTAATTTATGCATGCTAGATATTTATATTTCAGTGCCTGAGAGTATTTTCTACTACTACCGTTGCATACAAATACACACATGCAGAAACACAGAAATGCCTTTTGCTGCAGTTTTATTGAAGGGTTTAACTTTTGGTGGAAAAACATCACCAGCATTTTTAGTGGTGGATTGTAGCACTATTACAGTAATCACTTTTTTTATTGTTCCTGGTAAACCACTGCCATTAACAATCCTTTATGTGTATGCTGAGCTCATTAAACAGATCAGGCTATAAGTCTTGTTTATAATGGCTTCAATGAAGATCTTGAATTTGCACTGTGCCTGAATTAGGAAGTGAAAGCATCATACAAAGAAATCAAAATAACTGTCAAATTATCTGTTGGTTTTAAAGAGGCAGTATATCCTGAAGTGATTCCATCAGTCCGTGTAAAGGACTCTCCTTTAGGGTGCTCCTGGTTTAAGGACCTCAGTGCTGATATTCACTGAAGCAACTGTGCTCAATTACTATTTAGAGAAGTGAGTGAACTGTCTTCAAACACAGCTAAAGAAAGGCTTGTTATTTCTACCCAGCTCCGCTGACATATACAGTGTCAGCAATTTCTGCAAGGGCTGAGGTCACAGGCAAGTCTTGTAGTCATGATTTGGAGGTCTGTTTGCTTAGCCTGTGAAAGACAAGCATTAAGGAGTGATTTAATAAACAAAAATGTAGTCAGTTGTATATGAGTGGCAGCTTTGTGTAGCTCGAATCCTTTATGGCTCTTAAATGCTGTATCTGCCTGTAGGCCATATATGTGTATGTGTGTGTATATTGCTACTTGTGATTGGAGTACATTAGCATTGGAGCTTTTTCTAACTATTATTTCTAGGGAAATAATCTACTAATTAAACACATTTTCACAAAGTATTAACACATTAATCTTCCTGCATAGCGCTTAATATTACTAAATGGATTGCTGTTACTGATATAATCTATGCAGGACAGCAAGACACAGTTAGATGGCATAAATACAAAATAGGGCAAAGAATAATTTGTTTCTTCTTGTAGCCTCTTCTTGATCTGTGTGCTCTGACCAGTCAATGCATAACTTACCGTGCAAACTGGCTGCATTCATTGATGGAAGACAGGAGCATCCATCCATATGCAGGTTTAAATAACTCTTGGATTAGTTGTATACTGTGGCAAATAACAGCAAGGGAATATCAAATATGTTGCATGTGTGAGGTTTCTAACATGGTCTATACTTTCTCACTCTCCTATATGATCTTTTGCGTGTTGTACATGAAACAAATGACTTGATTAAAATGACTTGGTATCACTTTTTACTGTACAAAGGCAATAATCATTAATCAAAAGAAGGCATTCATAGGAGATTTGGTTATTTTTTGTTAGTTTCTGGGGTTTTTAAATTTTTTTTTTTTTTAAGATGATGTGGTTTGAGTTTTCTTGTGTAAATCAATTGTGAAACAATGTATATTAAAATGGGAGATGCTTAATTATGTAGCAATTTCTCTTTCTCATAGATTTATATTTGATTCATTAACAATTATACTGTAGTATCCACCCTGTATTTGGAATGTGGTCTATGTTCTACTGTGCTAATATTTTATTTTATTTTTTGGTCAAACACTGGGGAACATTCAGGAAACAATCTGAGTTTCATCCTCTACTTTCTGAGATTTTATATTGGTGCTTTTTTATTTTGTTTGTTTTGCGTTTGTTTTGTTCTGGTTTTGTTGGTTGGATGGTTTATTAAGTTTTTAATTGTTTTAATTCTTGTGTGTTTGTTTGTTTGTTTTAGTGTAATGTGAGACACAGTGGGAATGGTTGGAAATACTCTAGGATGGTGAGAAGCCTGGTGGCTCTTTCATGAATCAATAATTTCACAAATTATTAAAACTCTTCCTTTGCAGGATTTCAGATTCAACTTTAATTAGATTAGTGGGC
The DNA here is from genome assembly GCA_013396675.1 of Eubucco bourcierii. Taxonomy (NCBI): domain Eukaryota; kingdom Metazoa; phylum Chordata; class Aves; order Piciformes; family Ramphastidae; genus Eubucco; species Eubucco bourcierii. Next base: position 102,827 of record VWZE01011825.1, read on the forward strand.
AGAGATGTTAACATCAAGCTTGAAGTACTTGTTGGGGGCACATAGATGGTGGCCAGGTTGCATGGTAACTGAGGGGAAAGCATGTGTTGTCGTCTCCCTGCAGTAGCTTATTGTCAAAGGCCAGGGCTGGGCCAGCCACTAGACTAGTGACAGATGCTCTTTATTAACCCCTCTCTCTTCTTGAAAGGGAACCAGGGAGACAGACTTATGAACTGGAAAAAAAAAACCTAAACCAAAACAGAACACAATACCCCTGATGTAAGTTACATCACTTTCACCACTGATGCTCTAGCAGAAGTACCAGACTGGACTCAGTGGCAGATTCAGGAGCTAAATTCTGAAACAGAGTTCAAGAAGTCATGGGCTGAGATCAAAGACGTAATGGACAGTGGCCTCCTTGCATGTCAGCTGTTGAAGAGGAAAAAGAACTTGACATTCTTCAGCTTTATACCACATATGGCATATATGGGATGGCTTATTTCCTTGGTCAGTTTAAAGTTGTTTGAACTGTTTACTCCTCCCTGTCTGTGCAAACATTACCTCTACACCCCCAATTTGGTATACAAGATTTAACAGTGACTTTGGCTTGCATACCAGTCCATAGTAATAACTAGAAACAATGAGCATTATCACTGCTAGAAGCAGACACTCTCTGCTAAAACATGCTGTTAACTTCAGAAAGTGTGACTGCTTAAAAGAGAATGAGCTGAAAAGTAAAACCACTGAACAGAATTAACTCACACCAGGACACCTAGGATTTGGGAACTTGCAGTATCTGGAATAACAGAGACATGATCCAAAACTGCAATAACAAATTCAGTGTAAAGACTGGGAGCCAACTATGGAAAGTGAAATTAGAGCTCATTCAGGAAAAATGCTTAGTGACAAAGCTCAGGGTTGTATTCACAGCACTATGAGTGCATGCACGAATACAGCTGTATGGAAACAATGGAAAACAACACCAAACTTCTACTCCTGTAGGGTAGAAATAAATACGGAGTAAGAGGTATCTGAAGTGCTTTATCCTTAACTATATATATATTTTTAATTTAGTTGAAAAGTAGAATGTGTTAACCTATGCATATATATGAATTATTTTGTGATAGCTTTTTTTTTCCTCTCATCATACAAGGTAAGTTGAGAAGATGAACTGAACCCAGATCTGAGGTTCTTCTGGGGAAAAAAGTATCTGTCATTTTTCCCTTTACTAGTCTCATACCCATCTACTATTAATTTTTTTTTTCCATCTGAGTTTGACTCTTGTATTTATAGTCATTATTTTAGCGTGCATCTGAAATTTACCTGAGTTCTGTGTATCACAGAAGGAGCACAATAGCTTGGAAAATTATCAACTGTGACTGAAAGAATGTAATGACAAAGAAAAGACCTGAAATAATTTGAGAACAGTGTGACCTGCTGTGTGTGACCTTGACTGTGACCTCTGTCCTCAAGCTAGAAATTCCTTTTGTGTATTAGTTACTCAACTGAATGATACTGATACTAGTTATTTCATAAATGCTTTGAGTTGTGCTGGTAAAAAGTGCTATTTCAAAGCAAAGCTTCGTTATTATTCCCTTTTATGCTGCATGATTTTCAAAGAGCTTCTACAAACAAAGGAGCTATTAAGGCTTTTCAAGAAATTATGTATCTGTTATTATTTTAGACCCCGTAATGGGCTACACTTCTGATACATTAAGAAAGGGAATTATAACCTTGGTTATTTCATTTTTAGATGAGACTTGCTTCATTGTGAGAACATTATTTCCTTAACTGAATCTTTTCTTGATTTAGCACTGTGGTTTAGAAGATTTTGGACAACAAACAAGGCCTGTTTTATCATTGCCTGGCACTACTGGAGAAGATACATGAAAGGGATATTTTTTGAAGCTCTTTGAAAGGCTGGGGATTGTTGTAACCAGCAGTTTTGTTACAAAGCTGATGAAAAAGATCCTTTAGCATTTTCTTTTTTGATACGGTCTGCATTAGGAGCCAGAAAACTGTTTTAGTGAGGCACATTCCTGAAGTGTACAGTTCGTTGAACTCATGACATTTAAGATCACCAGTTGGCCTTTTTGTTAGTGTCTTGGTGATGCTTTCAGGGGTTACAAGAGCTGACTATTCCCCTTTAGTCTCAGAAGGTCATCTTGTGCTAAACTGTAGACTTTCAGCCCCAAAAGCAAAGGGGAAAAAAAAACCCAAAACTTTGGCCTTCTGTGCAGGGCTGTGAAGATCTGTGGCATGTATCCATAAGCAATACCCTCAAAAAAAGATCTGAGATGTGTGTGAGTTCAAGTTTCCTTTTAATTCAAGGTTTAGTGTAATTTTCTGGAAAAAAAAAAGTTTGGTGTAAATCCAGAAAAGTAGAAGAATTTGAATCTCGTCATACATTTATTAAAAAAAACAAACAATCTGTACATGGGTATACAAATAGAAGGATGTGATATATGTCCTGATTCCTCTACTTTTTTACAAAATAAGGTTATTTATGCTGACACAGAACAGAGTCCTGTGAAGAAAATTGGAATGTATCTGGAAGAAGTTATCCCTGCAAATTTATATGAATTTATCAGTTCAGTATTTTGAGGGCTATGAATTTCATCACCTGTTCCAGTGTCTCACCATCCTCACTGTAACCAATTTCTTCCTAATAACTGGTCTAGATTTAACCTCTTCTAGATATCACCAAATGAAACCCAGAATATGTAATATACTGCAATTAAGGGTGAAGTCAAAGTAACCTACCCATCAAGAATGGTGGTGGAAGGTCAACAGCTAGACTCAGTGTCTTTGATGCCTTTTCCAACTAAAACAGTTGTATGATTCCATGGCATGTAACAGCAGAGTTTTTCATCCTGAGGGAGAAATCTGGCTTGACATAGTGCTAAGAGTTTTAATAAAACAAGTACTTGCTTCACACACACAAACACAGACATGCACCCCTTCATCATGAAATAAATGCAAACTTACATGTAATAAGGAATGCAAAAAAGACACAAAAATAATTCCTTTTGAGAGCAAAATTTTGCTATCTTATAGTACTGCCATCCTCCCTCCTGGCATTTTAAGACTTTAAATACTGTCTTTCAGACTATTACATATTGCATTACAAGTAGGCATGTGCTCTTTTTTAAGTACCAGGATCCTGGTCAAGTTGCTCTTGCAAAACTTTGTTAGTTTTGCCTTTCATTTAAACGTGCATGTGTCTACTTGAATTTAATTTAATTGCACTTGGAGGCTAATAAATTTGAGCAATAATTAATAATTTTAATTCCTTACAGGAAGGCTTGGAATTAAAAAAAAAAAAAAAAAAAAAAAGAAAAAGAAAAGAAAAGAAAAAAGAAAATAAGACAGGAGGAAAGTGGAAGATATCTCACTTTACAGTCATCTGCCTCTTCAATTTTGTACTGCAAACAGAAGTGTTCCCGAAATAACAACTCTGCTTGTGTTATTGCATAGCATGGCTTCTACACATACCAACTTTAGATTAGTTTGATATTTGTCCAACAAGTCTTCCAATTTATCTTCAGTCATATCTGAATTATTTAAAACTTCAATTTTTATTTTATTTTAGAGAGTGGGAACTTAGGAATGTGTCAGCAATGTGACCCAGACCATTAACATATAAATTATGTAAGATGCTCTATACTTTGAGAGAGATGATAGGCTCTGTAAAGATATTTGGACAAATGTGTTTGCTATTTAATCCTCATCCACACAAAACCTAATGTTAGCAGAAACAGCCTATGAAAGGTAAACTAATAAATCTTAGCAAGAACTGTGGGTGCCTACAATATATATTTTGAAAAAGTGGTGAAAAAGGGATATGTATTGGTGAGCAAAATATTGATTGATAAACCTGCCATTTCTAAAGGCCAGAAAAATTATAGCTCTTAGACTTATTGGCACAGAGATGATGATCATTTTTATTTTAGTAACATATCATAGTATGACAGATACAAAGGTATTAAGTGATAAATCATGAGATAGGAGGATCAGGTAGCAACTCTGAGAAAAAACAGTCTGTTTGTAGAATAGCATTTACATTTAATTTGTGTTTTAGATAGAAGAAGTATATCTGAAGCTGGTTACTTATGTCTGCGTTCCCATAGTAAATTAGTAATGGAAAGAATGTCAGGGTTTTAAGCCACAATGTGTTTCAGTGACCTAATTGTGAGGAAAGAGTAGGGCACTTCTTATGTGACATTTCTACTTAGGGGAAATGGATTTTATGTTCTGGTCCTTAAATTAATTATTCAAAATGCTGAAACAACTAATTCTGTTTTATCTGTTCATTGACTTAGAAAGGGCATGACCTAGAATGTGTAATGCCAGGCCGTTTGGGCTATATTTGCAGATCTCCAGTGATCTAGTTTGTGACCTTGTCTTACCTTGGCTTTTTTTTTTTTTTTTCCCTTCAACCATCTTTTTGCCTTCAGTGCAGATGCTGTCTTCTGTTCTCATTGATAGTTTTGGTCTACATTGTTCTTTAATGGCAACTTTAATGGCAACTGAAGTGTTGGAGCGGGTCCAGAGGAGGGCCACAAAGATGATCAGAGGGCTGGAGCAGCTCTCCTATGAGGACAGGCTGAGGGAGTTGGGGCTCTTCAGCCTGGAGAAGAGAAGGCTTCGAGGGGACCTGATAGTAGCCTTCCAGTATCTGAAGGGGACCTACAGGAAGGCTGGGGAAGGATTATTTACAAGGTCCTGCAATGACAGGACAAGGGGCAATGGGCTTAAACTGGCAGAGGGGAGATTTAGACTAGATGTTAGGAGAAAGTTCTTTCCAGTAAGGGTGGTGAGGCACTGGAATAGGTTGCCCAGGGAGGTTGTGGCTGCTCCCTCCCTGGATGTGTTCAAGGCCAGATTGGATGAGGCCTTGAGTGAGCTGTACTAGTGGGAGGTGTCCCTGCCTATGGCAGGGGGTTGGAACTAGATGATCCTTGAGGTCCCTTCCAACCTTACCATTCTATGATTCTATGAACCCAGCATCCAGGTGAAACACTTCTGTACAATCCTCCAAAAACCATTTCAGATACGGTTGGAAGATTCATTCTCATGTGTTCTTTAGGTTAACACATTGCCAGACTTTCTAGGACAGGTGTGCTGTCAGTCTCTGGGTTGTATGTGAGCAACAGAATTGTGTGCACTTGTACAGGTGATAAGGAAACTTTGCTGAGTTAGCAAAATGTCAGAAGTATAGTTGCCTTGAAAGTTCCTTTTACAAAATGACACACACCAAACTGTAGACCTTGCTACAGCAGGGTCTGTGGTACTGATGTATTGCAAAGAATGAGTAACAGCATTGAGGCAGTGCTGTCATGTAGGTGTTCTCTCAAGTGCTACTTGCTTTTAAGTCAGGCGTAATTCAGTTGATTCCTTTGTCACAACCTAAATGAATTTGCATAGAAGCAGGACTGTGGAAAAGGATTTTAATTCCTGGCTGGTAGTGATACTTGGGGGCTCTGTATTGCAGTTTTTCAGAGAATGCATATATGAAATCTTAATTCTTTGGAAAAAAGAAATGTTGGGATTGGAAAAAAAAAATTAGTCTGAAAAATTTATATGACATGTAATTAGATCCACCTTCTTGAGGAAACCAAGGGTTTGCTGTTAAGGTTTGGTACAATTGTAAAAGTCTTTTCTTCTCAGATCATATTTGTCTGCAAAGCGTCTGGAAATAGAGTAGTGAATATACAATATTTTAAAATGGACTTTTAAATTGCTTTGTCCTGGATGTGGTTTTTTATCTGTCAGAACTAGTGTGGTATTTTGTTATTGTATGACAATCTGAGTTATGGTCAGTGCTTGCACAGTTACTGTGGACATAAGAGTAGCACCTGGCTGTAATAGTGTAAAATCCCTTGTCTTTAGGGGATGCTGGAATAAAGATAATGTTTGGCTGCTATGGAAAATGTACATTAGGCTGCAAAAAATAGGACAGCTTAAAATTGGGACCTTGCTGTGTCTGCAAACTCTACTAGCCATATGATGCACAGCACTCACACCTTCTGTATTTGTCTATAAAATACCTTCTGTATTTGTCTGTATTTCTCCATGATGTTTGTCAGGTTTGTCATTACATCTGTTATGTAGTCTGAAGAAAGTTTAGCAGCTGTGATTGCCTAGAAACATGTCTGCGATTAAGGATGAAAAATGCATTTTTGAAAGGAGGAGGCTTTGCTATTTACCCTAAATGTACCCATTTACCTTGTCTGTGGTCCTGCAGGCCTTGGATAGTGAATGAAAAATCAGTTTTCATCGTTAAGATGTACAGTTCACCTTTGAATATTCATACACAGCTGAAATTCTTGGGATGCTCAGGTGTAACTCCTAGTGAGACATCATGGTCCTTCTTCCCTGCAGCAAAGAGAGAGAAGTTGAATTTTAAACATTGAATGTATTTGTGTCTGTGTGTTAAACGTATATAATATCAAGTTCACTATATAGAATCATAGAATGGTAAGGTTAGAAAGGACCTCAAGGATCACCTAGTTGCAACCCCCTGCCATAGGCAGGGACACCTCCCACTAGTACAGGTTACTCAAGGCCTCATCCAATCTGGCCTTAAACACCTCCAGGGAGGAAGCAACCACAACCTCCCTGGGCAACCTGTTCCAGTGCCTCACCACACTCACTGTAAAGAACTTCCTCCTAACATCCAGTCTAAACCTCCCCTCTGCCAGTGTAAACCCAGTGCCCCTTGTTCTGTCATTGCAAGACCTTGTAAATAATCCCTCCCCAGCCTTTCTGTAGGCCCCCTTCAGATACTGGAAGGCTACTACAAGGTCTCTTTGAAACCTTCTCTTCTCCACACTGAAAAGCCCCAACTCTCTCGATCTGTCCTCATAGGAGAGCTGCTCCAGCCCTCTGATCATCTTTGTGACCTCCTCTGGACCTGCTCCAACACTTCCATGTCCTTCCTGTGCTGGGGGCTCCAGAACTGTACACAGTACTCCAGATGTGGTCTGACGAGAGCAGAGTAAAAGGGGAGAATCACCTCCCTTGCCCTGCTGACCAGGTTGTGTTCTCATCTAGTCTATATTCTGCCAACTGGAACTAAAATTTATTGAGGACATAAACATTCTTTGTTTGTGACAGATTTAGTACACAGTCTTAAGCTGCTTCATTTTAGAGTGATTCACAAACTGCTGGTGAAGACACTTTACCACTTGTCACAGAACATGAGGGGTACCCCATGTTTATTTTTTCAGGAGAACAAACATACAAATAAGTCTTTGACATTTTTACATGAAACCTATTTCAAGGCAATTCCTGAAATATTTGAGAAGCTGGAATCAATGGACAGAAGGAGCTCATCTGGACTGGAAACTGCTTTGAGGCACAGTAGTGAGTTCCTCTGGGGCCCTGGGCACTCATGCTCATCTCTGCCTGAGACTGCTGATACAGCACCTAGTAACTTGCTCAGGTAGTTTGTGACGTGTATGCTTGGTGACAGAAGAGGATAAAGAGCAGACCACATGCTGTGAGATTTGCCATCCCTCACTGTATGCTTCCTTATCACTAGAGAGTGTCTGTTGCAGTTATTAAAAAGGTCCTGATGGTACCTCAGGTCAGTTTCCCATTTATTGTATGAGTATGAAATAGGACTTGAAGGGGAAATTACATGAATCTTTGTTATTCTCCAAGACCTGATCTTGTTCTGAGGAACTGAGAATTCCCTCAAATGTGCTAGCAGTATCCAGGCAGCATTTATGTTCTCTTGCATTAACGGAGCTGGAAAGCATCATGCTTCTTGTAAGCAGTGACACATCTTCTTGTTCTCTTGCCTGGAGCTTGGGAGAGCTCTTGACCTCAGAAGTTGATAGGGAGAGGAGGTTTGGTATGATTTCTCAGCATGTCTCAGATGACACTCCATGGCTATGTATATGGAATGACTGAAGTTTTAAGCATCTTTTGTATCACAGGGTTTCTGAAGTTTATGAAGTAAGGCAAGATCTGTGGTGGCCAGATGTACTATCAAATAAGTATCTAAAAGCATTAAAATGCTGCAAAGATTGCATCTTGTGCCCACAGACATGCTTTAATTAATTGAATTGGTGTTCTCTATACAGAAGAGGATTTGGGCGCATTTGCATAATCAGTCATGTACCTTTCCTTTGTCTATAGTAATCAAGAAATAGAGATAGCAGGTATCAAGAATATACATCTCTAAAGTTAGTCCCTAAGCTAGGTTCCTGTTAATCAGATAAAGACAGTTTTATATTGAATTTTACATTTATCTTGTGTCCACAGTCCCTTTTCTTTAATAGAAAACTTTACTGTTAATTGTATTTGTCCCAGTCTCCATACTTTGTTTCCAAGCCAATTAATCTTTCAATTTTGATTTAGGCATTAGATACTTAGTGTTCTTGATGAATTTATGAAGATAGTAAGCTGAGTATGTTTTCACTTTGTAGGTTTTGGTTTTTTTCCAGTCAGAATATACAAATAATCAAAGCCTTTTAATTGGAATAAGGTAACCTTCAATTCTTAAATGGATTTCTATTTTTATTGTAGAGAAGTTTTTCTCCAATTTTCATTATGATCCCATCAATTGACATTTATTAAAAGTACTATGGCAAATCTCCAAAACACTGAAGACTTCAAATTAGTAAAAAAACATGAGAGTTTGAAAATGAGTGACCTGATTTACTTGCAGAATGAAAAACTAATTTCATGATGATACTGGCATTTAATCAGAAAGATATGCGAAGAATGATCTGGTCTGGGATTTCTATTAAAAGTAATAGTAAAAACTTGAGCAGTCACTAAATAGTCTAAGAATTTTTAGTTAACTTTCCAACTCACTCAGCAGCTCAAAAAAAACAACCTACATATTCATTTATACATCCAGAAGTAAGATTGGATTTTCTGGTTTATTACTATAGGCACAGTGACCACTGAAAGAGTTAGCGAAGTCTTCAATGGCTTGCAGTAGTTTTAAAGAGATTGAATTACTTCAGACCTATTTTTATGCTTCCTAAATATGGACTGATACAAAAAAAGTTAATGAAAGGTTATAAAATAGAGGCCAGCATCAGTTTGTTTGTCAACTTCTTTGGTAAAATGAAGACTGATTTTTTTGTTTGTTTGTTTCTTTGTTTCATTCATTAGCATTATTTCTTTGGAATAACTCAGAGCAAAAGATGACCAAACTGACATTTGCAGCTGAGTTTGTGAGATTTCAAACATTTAATTTGGGTCACGTAATTAGCATTTATTTAAATAATAAAACAAATCAAACTGCAAGGATTTTTTTCCCCGTTGTGTGTATTGAGAATATAATTACATAAGTTATGTAGAAGAAACAATTTTGTATGAATAAAGGCTTAGTAAATGCAGGTTTTCATTTATTTGAATAAGGTCCATTACATCTTCAGAGATGTATATTTAACTAACATTCCATATCTGGAAGTCGGAGCTTTGACAAGAGAAAATCCATTTTGAAAGGATACTTTTGTTAGAATTCCAGCATATGAAGACTGAGCTGTAGCTGAGTGGTATTCAGAATATTAGAAAATTATTTGTATTAACATAATAGCAAATGCAGTATGTTACTTGCAAATTTCACAAAGCTCAACAATTAAAAGAATTTCAAATACATGCAACAAGGGCATGAGGAATGAAGATGCTAAAAACAACTGCAACGTGAAAACTAAGACTGTTCTGGCTTAGTTAATGCTTTGAAAAGGTTATTATGAAAAAAAACCAAAACCAGTTCTTAAAAACCAGTAGTAATAGATAATTCTTAAATGCAGGGTTACAATTGCTGTTTTTATTATTGTAATTATTTGAATATTTCTCCTTAAATGGGAATATTAAGTCTCCAAAAAGGTTCAGGAAGAACTGCCATTCCTCCCAATTCCCTCATAACCTATTGCTCTCATATGTCTGAGGGCAACAGGGCAGCACTAGCAAAAACTGTTTCTTCCCTTAGCTCCTGGTGGGTGAATACTAATTGTGCTCAGGAAAAATGTTGCTCTTTTCTGCTGTCAGTAATTAGAGGAGGAAGAGAAAAAGAGGAGGACGTGTCTTGTAGGAAAAGCACAGTGAGCTGATACGAGCTATGAGTAGATGCTCATGGCATCTGTGGATATCCTTATTCATCACTGTGCTCTTAACATTCTTTCAAGGAAAGGAAGATTCAAACCCTTTAATACCCATGCAATTCTCTTGGACTTTTTGTGAGACTATTACTCTCTTGCCCCTACTTAATGAGAATTTTCTGAAGTGTTGTGTATGATCTTTAAAATCTAATCTACCTCCACCAGCCCTGTATTGCAAATGATGTGTGAAACCAAATCCACTCAATGATCACTTCTTTGCTAATTTTTATGTAAACAGAAAATACTATTTTTGTATCTAGTAAATTTCTTAAAAAGGCTGATTTAAGATTTCTTAACATTGTAAATTAATTTTTTTAGCAGTTCATTAAAAGTCATTCTGTAATATAAGTTTAAGGAGTAATAATAGTGCATTTTTTTCAGACATAAAAAAATTTAATGTTTGCTCTAGGAGGAGAATAAACCTAAACTCCATAATATGAAAGCAAGGATAAAGGTTTCTTGAATGATCAGAATGTAAACACTTTTCACAGTGGAAGCAGTTCTCTTATGTGATCCTAGAATAATCAGAAGTACATCTAATAATTTAAATGCAGGACTGAATCTCCATATTATATTCAGATTATAGGCAAGCAAGATTCCATTGGAGATCGATATACTCAAAGTATGTGGTTTGGAATTGAGGTAGACTTCCAAAGTAAGCAGAATTTCATAGTTGTTCTTTGGCTTTTCTACAAATTTTAGTTTTATTTCCACTTAGTGTCTTCAAGTTGAAGCTTAAAGAACAGAGTATGAATGTGGCATAGACAGTGATTTCTTCCTCTTGCACATAAAAAAAAGCCTTTGAAAAGTTAGAATTAAATCCATTTATTAAATAAGCTATTCTTTGCATTCACTGAGTGGTTTTTGCAATGATCTATGTAAAGTGTGAATTAAGATCATAAGCTTGGAAGTCCTGATTGTTTTAAGCCCATCATGAGGCATGCAAACAATTCTTTACGAACCTCAAAAACTAATGCTGTTGGTATAGAGAGTTTATAGGGTAACTGATCAGCACTGTCTCCAGCCAATTGGGTTGTTTTGTTTTGTTTTTTAATGTGGATATTAGTATGCAACTTTTTACTTCACTGAACTGGGAACAAACTAATTCCCTTATGGTAAATTAAGTTTAAAATCCAGAGTGGGAAAATCACAGAAGCAGATTTCCACAACTTTTAGCAGTTGATACCGTTGTGCAGCAGAGATGTCAGAAGCTGGTGCTGGAGAACCACCTCTGCAGCAACGAAGAAAGGTTTTCAAATGGTCTGTGTTCCACCTCACAGGATGCAACTGACCACAACATTTCATTGTCAAGCAGTCATTTGCTTTTTCAAAACAGAAAAAGGAAAGAACATGGATGTAAGTGTCCCTTGGGCCGGCTAAGTTTCATAGACTGCTACAACAGATCATCCTTCAGTATGAATGTGCCGTTGTGACATCAGGGAGATGCTGGCTGCAGTGGTACTTCAGTCACAGCCAGTGGTTTGTGACTATAACTTTGTTCCTGTATAAAATGAATGCTTTATCCATTTGTTAAAATAGATTAAGGAGTAATCTCAGACATCAAGAGACCTTCATTAAATAACCTTGAAAGACAAAAAAAGGATATTTTTCCTTTTTCTACAGGTGTTTTCCTACCAATAGACAGGTTATCTGTCTATGGAGGTCTGCCTTCCTTCATACCGGGATTTCAACACATTGTGTTAACGCATTTTTTAATTTAGTAATTCCATAATCCTAAAGATTAGTTGAGAAGCAGCATATTGAAGAAATTGATTGGCAAATGGTTGAGAAATGCCACTGAAGTTATTCCAGCCACTGCTATTTGCAGAGCTGGATTTCAGCATCAGGCTGACATGTTAGCATGCAAAGTGCTGTCTCTAATCACGTTTTAGGTGTCTACATTAGCGATAGATGTGCGAATAGTAAATTATTCTATTCATATATTATTCCTGATGAGTAGTAAATTATTTTAATGACATTGACTATCCTATTCATGCATTACTTGAAAGTTACTGGAAGAGAATTGCTGTCAAAAAGGCTTTGCAGCTGCAAAAAATTATACTTCTGCTTTTATTGTATTCCCTTTACCCTCAAATAGAATATACTATTTCTATCTTTTCACTCGATTCAGCCAGCTGTCACTCACAACCACAGACAATTACAATGCACTCACAACATATCCCAGCTGCCTGTGATAGACTATTGTTTTGTAATGAAGTGGGCACAGGATAATCCACTCCCAATTGAAAGTATTCTTTCATTGGCCACAGTCTCCTTTGGCTGAATGATCTATGGTGTTCTGGTCAGGTTCCCATTATGTCTTAATCTAAAGAAGACTTTTGCATGGTCTCTGTAGCACAGAGCTGTCTAAAATGAGCATGTCATTAACATTTTTAATTATTTTCTTTCAAAAGTAAATTAGAAATAGTTTGATTTATGTTGTAGAGCTTCTTGCAGATCAATAATTTATTTTGACATGAGTATATTTTGTTGGTTGTATAGAGAAAACAAAATTGTTGCTTTTCATACCAAGCAGTCTGTGACTAATGCTATAAAGAATGTTCTCTAAAAGGCACTAATTTTCTAAGAATTCATTTCTTTCATTTAGGGTTACTTGAATTGTGATATCATTTCCTGGTCTGTTTTAACATTAAGTAGTCATGCATTTAGTAATTTTCTGATTATGAAAAAGAAATCTGTAAAGGAATATGCAGAAATAGGAAAAAGAGCTATGGTTGAGGACAGCAAAAGTTGGCAACTTTCATCTATGTAACCTGAATTGAATTAAATCATAGAAACTGTTATACCTATTCTGATGATGCTTCCTTCCTTCTCTTAACCATCAGATAGAAAATAAAGCAATCATAAGTTTATTAATCGTATTCTCTTTACTTCATAAAGCAACAAAAGAGATGACCTTTGGGGAAGGAGAAAGTAGAAAGGACAGATTGTATTTCTGTTACAGAAATTCAGGTAGCCAGAGGATTATTGTTTTACTTTTTTTTTTTCAGATGTAATAGGTATAGGATTATATATTAATTCCATGGGAAAGAAAACAGAAATTGAACTATTCCTTTTTAATAACATCATTTAGTCTTCAGCTGATCATTAATGACAGTGAGGAGCTGAGCAACCTGAAGTTATGTGATTTGCCATGTCTATGCAAGCAAATTCTGAGGAGCTGCTGATCCCCTGCTCTGTATCCCCTGTCAAGGGCATACAGAGACACGATAGATTTTTATTAACTATGGTGCTAATCTACAGAGAAGTTAGTGTAGGTTTAAACCATAAGTGGCGTGGGGGTTTTTTTTAGATTTTTGACAGTTAACTTTGTTCTTGAGAGAGATTCTTAGTTTGAAGACCATTTCAAGGAAATCTGAGTCTTGCCTTCAATAGCAAACCAGATATCTCCTTCTATTGATTATTAGTTCTTCTTCATGTATCAAGATTTTTAAAAGCAGTTCTTTTCACACCTGCTTCTTATTTGTTTGTTGCTGTTGTTTTTTAAAACCCCTACTGAACTGTCATGTTCATTTCTCCAAATAATTATAAACCAATTGCTATGTATTTTATTAGTAATATTTCCCATTATCCATAGATATGAAATCATCTACTAATTATTAAATGAACTTTATATTTTGGGATGCTTGTTTCTGTGTATATATAGATGCATCTTTTAATCAGTAATTGTTATGTTATATGACTGAGTAGTTTTTCAGCCACTCCTTTGCTTTCAGTATGGTTTTCGCAATATGACCTTTTTATTTCCTGATGAGTGACTGGGCTAAGCTGTGATGCTTTAGGTAGACATGAGCTGACATACTGATGCAAAATGGTTTGAAAAATATCAGTCAAAAAGAATGTTAGCTTCCAATGTGATTATTTTTTTTTTCCTAGTAAAAGTGAGATTTACCAAAATAATGTATGAATCCTATCTGCGTTGATACTGAATTATGGCTTTAAAAATACTAGAGACACTGAATCATGTTTTACACTTCCAGGTTTTTTCTCTAGTTCTTAAATTAGAATGATGGCCTTTCTTAGATCCTGTCCTTTCTAAGGGATAGTCCTTAAGACTGCTGTTTCAGCTTAAGACTGTGAACTTCAGTGACACTGGTAAATAATGTCTTCGGAATCAGTTGCTCTTAAATCATATGGTCTTTACTGTCAGCAAACACCTAAGAGAATTAGAAAGGGTGACATCCAATTAACACAGCCTTTTGCAGATTCAGTGAGCAATGGTGAATTTAAATCCTTTATTTTGCACTTTCAAGTGAGTAAAGTTACATGTAGAAAGAGCTAGAAATAGTTCTGTTGCTTCATAATAAATTATTATTAATGTATTTATACTGGGTTAGGAGGCATCTTATTTGAAAAGAAAGCCATAGGTTATTTGAATAAATGTCTGTTATCGTAAAATCCAATAAAACATTAATTCCTGTTCCATGTGGAGTTGCATGGAAAGATGAGGCATGCTGTTTCATTAGTTGTTTTTCAGTTTTAAACATTCAGTTAATATCCCCTATACCACAAAAACCTGTGCTTTTTCCTGATTTCCATGGGCATTATCTCATAGCTCCAAGAACAAATAGAATCATAGAATCATAGAATGGTAAGGTTGGAAGGGACCTCAAGGATCATCTAGTTCCAACCCCTTGCCATAGGCAGGGACACCTCCCACTAGTACAGGTTACTCAAGACCTCATCCAATCTGGCCTTGAACACATCCAGGGAGGGAGCATCCACAACCTCCCTGGGCAACCTGTTCCAGTGCCTCACCACCCTCACTGTAAAGAATTTCCTCCTAACATCCAGTCTAAATCTCCCCTCTGCCAGTTTAAGCCCATTGCCCCTTGGCCTGTCATTGCAGGACCTTGTAAATAATCCTTCCCCAGCCTTCCTGTAGGTCCCCTTCAGATACTGGAAGGCTACTATCAGGTCCCCTCGAAGCCTTCTCTTCTCCAGGCTGAAGAGCCCCAACTCTCTCAGCCTGTCCTCATAGGAGAGCTGCTCCAGCCCTCTGATCATCTTTGTGGCCCTCCTCTGGACCCGCTCCAACACTTCCATGTC